>JAFEMH010000152.1:820000-997108 GCA_022495995.1 Adenophora triphylla var. japonica | reverse complement strand
AGAGCAAAGGGAGCTGCGGTCGCGTGGTTCGAGAACAGAAGTCTCTGACAAGGCATACCACAAGAAGGAGCGCGCCACCGCTCCGCTGCCACCCGGCCGGTCCCCTTGATGTAGGCCCCACATCAAGCCGTAATCTTCGCCTCCACGTCACTATACAAAGATGCCTGTGCCCTCGCGAGGACGAGGCTCAAAGCCCAGCAGCTCGGTCAACACTACATCGTAGATCATGTCTCTCCACCTCACAGCCCTCCTTTGAAGGAGAGCCCGTAATAGCAGCAAAATCGCTGGCGCCACCGCACCTCGCCCCACTGTGGAAGGTGTGGGTGGTATCCCACCAATACTCGATAGACCTGTGAAGACGCTCTTGTTCTTCCTCGTATCGAAACTCCAAACAGTTCTCGACGAACACACCCTAGGCGAAGCGTAGACCAGCCTCCGGGACTCCCTACCGTCCACGGAAATATCGTGCATCCGCGCCATAGCTCAACAATGCCTCGAGCGATCCTCGAAGTCTTCATCCTCTCGCCTTCCTGCCATAAGCCCCCGCATCCCGCAGTAAACACAAAGAAAGGTACGTCAATCACAAAGATTTAATATAAAACAAAGGCACATATAACCCGTCACAAAACACGGCACATATAATGCACATAATTTTCACATACATTATACATATAATTTTTCCCATGCAAATCACAAAAACACGGCACTCCATCGTACACATTTTCTCAAAAGAAAAAGGGTGGGGGGATTAAACCCTACATGACACCTTTTCAAAAGAAAATCTGGCCCCAAACACGGCATACATATTGTACATATTTTCCCCACAAAGTCCGTCACCTAAGAACATGGCACACACGGCACGACACATTTTCATAACACATTTTTTCAAAAAAAAAAAAAAAAAATCTGCCCCTTATACACGGTGCACAAACAAATTATCACTACACGTATAATTTTTCTCATAATGTACATACATAAATAGCATTAGGTACAAAACACCAAAGCATGCATTTCATTAGAGAAGCACTTTATTTTCACAAATAAAAGCTAATCTACACATTTCTGCACAAAATACACATACCCATAATTTTTACATGTCTATTTTCAACAATTCATCAAGAGTTTCACAAAAAAGGCATAAAATAATAACAAAAAAAAATTCAAAAATGCGAAAAACTAAAACCTAGTTCTAGCATTCAAAAATTCGAAAGGTGGAATCAAAACGGAATGCATTTCTTACCTCCCGACGTTCATGGAGCGACGATTGTGCACCTCCGGATTCGGATACAAAACATCCGGGTTCTTCGAAGATGGAACGAACGAAATCCAATTCCTTGGAGCTCCATTCGCTGCTCAACCACTTCCCCGATCAAGGCTGACGACGACCCCTTCGAGATCCCTCCGCCATTGCAAGCAATTCAAGCTAAGAAAAATGGAAGATTTTGGACAAAAATGGAGTTTTCTCTCTTTCTCTCTCGCCGGTTCACGACCGAAATGGGAAATGAAGAGGAGCCTCGGAATTTAAGCCCGGTCAAAACCTCGGGAATCGTAAAATCAAAGTGGTCCGTACGACCTCTTTGCAACCAGCTGGTCCGTACGGACCTCTTGCAAGAGGGGGCCAAATTACTTTCCTCGCTCTTATAATCTTTGCCCCGGCCGTCCTAAGGCCTTTTCCAAAGAATCCAAGTGCGTAATGGTCCCTAACCCTTCAATTCAAGCACCGGCCAAGCGTAAGACCGGACTCGCCCACTTCAACGGCAATTCAATCCCCGACCGCCAAGCGTAAGACCGGACTCTCGCCACTTCAACGGCAATTCAACCACCGGCCGCCGTAAGACCGGTCTCGCCCACTTCAACGGCAATTCAACCACCGGCCGTCAGCGTAAGACCGGTCTCTCGCCACTTCAACGGCAATTCAACCCCGGCCGCCGTAAGACCGGTCCTCGCCACTTCAACGGCAATTCAACCACCGGCAGTCAAGCGTAAGACCGGACCTCGCCCACTTAAACGGCAATTCAACCCCCGGCCACCAACGTAAGCCCGGTCCTCGCCCACCTAACGGCAATTCAACCACCGCCCGCTTCAACGGCAATTCAAGAAGGAGCCGACACTCTCCTGAAGACGTAATCCCCAAGGGCACGAGACGCTCCAAGACGCCCGACGGCAATTCAAGAAGGAGCCAACACTCTCCCAAAGACAAATATCAAGGCACAAGACGCCCAAACGCTCAACGACAATCTCAACCACTGGCCCTCAAAGGAGGTCCAAGTCATCTTCCCAATGTAAAGTGGCCCCTTGCAAGGTCACGCATCCCCAGCAATTCAAGCACTGCCATCAACGTAAGACCGTCCTCGCCACTTCAACGGCAACGCAAGCACCGGCCATCAAAGTAAGCTCCGAGCTCCTCCCCAACAAGTCAAAGGGAAGTCATGCAAGACCGCATATCCTCAAAGACCGACCATCATCCTTGCCCACTCAACGGCAAAACAAGCACAAGAAGGAGCCAACACCTCCGAATACAAGTCCCAAGGCACGAAGCGCTCCAAAACGCCAAATGGGGAAGCAATCACCGGCCGTCATCCTGCCCACTTCAACGGCAAGGCAAGCACCGGCAGCCATCGTAAGTCCAACTCTTCTACTCAACATGCAAAACACAAAGGCATCTACGCTCTCGAAGCACAAGGCAGCTACGCTCCACAATCGCGGCTAGAAGACGATTCAAAGTCTCGCGCATTACATCAATCAAGCAAGATTTATTCAAAGTCTCGCGCATTACATCAAATCCGCGGCTAGAAGACGATTCAAAGTCTCGCGCATTACATCAAATCGCGGCTAGAAGACGATTCAAAGTCTCGCGCATTACATCAACTGCGGCTAGAAGATTTATTCAAAGTCCTCGCGCATTACATCAAACCGCGGCTAGAAGACGATTCAAAGTCCTCTGCGCATTACATCAACTGCGGCTAGAAGACGATTCAAAGTCCTCGCGCATTACATCAAACCGCCGCGTAAGACGATTCAAAGTCCTCCGCGTGGCACCAACCGCCGCGTAAGACGATTCAAAGTTCCTCCAGCAGTGGCACCAACCGCCGCGTAAGACGATTCAAAGTCCTCTGGCCGTGGCACCAACCGCCGCGATGACGATTCAAAGTCCTCTGGGCCGTGGCACCAACCGTCGCCGAAGACGATTCAAAGTCCTCAGCGTGGCACCAACCGCCGTCGACGACGATTCAAAGTCCTCAGCGTGGCACCAACCGCACCGAAGACGATTCAAGTCTCACTCTATCTCCGGCCCTAAGGCCTTAAACCACCCGATTCGGAAAATTGTAAAATTTCCATCCCAGACGCCACCATGTCCTCACAATTGACCTCGCCGGTCACCACATCTTAGACACCACCACGTCCTTACCACCGACCTCTGGCGGTCACACAACACTTCGTGGCACCACCACGCCCACATGCACTCACAAATTCACGACCTTCGAACTACGACTGTGCTTGATTCCCGCCAGTGGATACGTAGGAATCCTATCACAGGTCCACCCATCGACCTATACGGCCACCCAGACACCACCACGTCCTACCATCGACCTCGGCGGTCACACGACACTTCGTGGCACCACCACGCCCGCATTCACAAAACACTCACCCCACACCCGAACTACGACTGTGCTTGATTCCCGCTGTGGATACGTAGGAATCCTATCACAGTGGTCCACTCCTATCGACCTAAACGGCCACACAAAAGGACACCGCCATGTCCTCACGCACCGACTTCCACACGGCCACCTTCTCTCTCAAAGACGCGATCCAGCATCAGACTTATCTTATCGACGACCCCACTTCTTTCATAAGTGACGCCGCGAGGGGCTTCGTAAGTACCCCAATCTGGATCGCTCCATCCCAAAGATACGACAAAACCAGAGGCAAACTTCCGGAGGTCATAACTCCTTCATACGAACTCCGATTGAGACGTGTCATTTATGGTTGGAAAGCTCTCGACGAGAGCTAGCTTGCCATCACATTCACAAGAGAATGGAAAGTCCGTAAGGACCTCTTTGCATGCCAAAAGGTCCGTACGGACCTCTTTGCACCAGACATAATCATTACGAAAATCCCCTTAAAGTCCACGAGATTCCCTCAAATCGAGGAAATCCAAAATTCTGGATAACCAAGAAGGTCCGTACGGACCTCTTTGCTCCGAAATTTTTACTATAAATAGAGGGCTCCCCCTCCTCATTTTTCACACCTCCCTCTTCTCTCTTCCTCCCTTAGCCTTCTCGGCTCCTCTAAGTCCTCTCGAGGCACTCCCGCCCTTTCGATCCTTCCGAGGCCTTCCGAGCTCCCTTGTGGTGCTCCGAAGCCTCCCGAGCGCTCCCGAGACGCTCCCGCGCCGCCCCGAGGCACTCTCGAGGTACTCCGAGGCCCCTCGTGGTACTCCGAGGCCTTGCCCTCGGTCTTTCCACTCTGTCCCCGCTCTTTCCGAGTCAAACCGACGGTCCCAAATCACGCCGAAACTCTGCCCGAGTGACTCCTGCCACCACAACGCACGCCGAACCTCTGCCCGAGTGATCCCGACGATCCCCACGCACGCCGAACCTCTACCCGAACGCAGCCTACAACCTCAACTCACGCCGAAACTCTGTCCGCGGACAACCGGCATCTCCCGAAGCAATCCCGATCCGTACCGGAACACTACTTCGACCTCAAGCACTATTCCCAAGCGGAAGACAGACACGAACCAACATTGGTAAGGCTTCCTTCCTATACTATTTCAATACATTTCCATACATAGCATACAATGTAGACATCCGATACAGCATGCATTTTTAAAAGCACACACACACACACACAACATTTAAAGGATATTAGGGGTATCCGAAAGACTCGTTTTACGAGGCTACTCGGGTGAGCTCTAATATTCTAATATTCTCTTCCCGGGAGTCATCTCGACCTCCGAACTCAAAATCTCATCACACAAAAAACAGTTTAAAATTATCTTTAAACTGATGCCCTTTCTCAATGTTTTGGGCTTAATAAAAACGGCGTGGCGACTCTACAAATGCGAAAACAAACGGCGAGACACCTCCAACCTGAAAACGCTGCAAAGCGGGGAAAAATGCCAGATGCCGGGGCCGCGAGGCCTGCTCGGATCCGGGTAATTTCACCTTGGTCCGGTGAAAGTTACCCAATTCTTCTGTGGCATTGCTGGATGCTTGAGGAGGGTGCGGGGATCGAGAGGCTTAGCTCCTGCTTTCCCTATCATGGCGATCATTCTGTTGTCGGAGCCCCAGTCGATCAAGTTGGGCAGCTCCATGACTTCTTCAAACAGACTCGTAGCCGGGTCCACCGAGAGCGTCTTCGTGAATTCCCGGTTCCTTCGCTTTGGACTTACTGTCTCGAATGTGGCCTCTGGGCGGTGATCCGAACAATCGTTTCCCATGGAGAGTACCTTGAGTTGCTCCCTCCAAGTCTGGGATTCCTTTGAATGTGCACTCATGCTGGACTCGTGGTGGCGCTTGGTCCAGGTAGAGTTGTGATGTCGAGGAACGCTCCTTATCGGATTAGCTTTGAGTCCTCTCGAAATGCTTGAGGTCCCGTGCTAGCTGCTCCATTCTTCCCGTAGTCTTGCCGACTATCCTCGGCTTCTTTCTCATCTTCATCAGTTCCATGCCGGTCCCCTCGCTTCGCCTGTTCCCGCTGGTCCCCTCAATTCGCTGGTTCCCCGTCGGTCCCCTCGCTTCGCTGTCGGTTCCTTGGTGAAGTAATGAGCGAGGTCAAAGCCGTAAGGCCGGAGGTTGGGTGTGCCGCCGGAGGTTCCCCTTTGCGGGTTGTCGCTTGGTGCGGGCGAGCCTTTTGTCTTCCTTGATGTCGCCGGTGTTGGCACGTAGCCAAGCCCCCGGACCGTGGTGTGGTCCTTGAGTTCAATAACTTGGTGTTGGCCTTGTAGCCTTTTGCCGAGCTCCTGCCTCCGGGATGAAGTTCATGAGTTTCATCATCTTCATGGCGGGAGGAATTCTGATCGTGAGACACCGGAAGGTCCACGTTGCATATTTGGATCTTGGAGGTCTCCAGTGAATCCATTTAATGGCATGTCATCATTATGCTTGATTTCCAACACCGGAATGTCGTTGGTGCCGGTCCCCTGCGTGGTGACGCTGCCGCCGTGCATCGTGGTTCCGCTCATTGCCTTGCATGAACTTAAGGCACCGATGAAGGGTGGATGCCACGCCATTGATTTGATGCAGCCAAGGACGCCCCAGATGGCGTGAAAGTGATTGGAATGTCCAACACTTGGAATTCGGTGGGGATCACCCGCTTGCCGAACTGCATGTCGAGAGTAACAACCCCGAGAACCGTACGGGAAGTAGAGTCATAGGCCTTGACAGTGTGGATCGAAGGCTTCAGATTCGGGCTTGATGTCAAGCAGTCCATCATCTTGGCGGGCAAGACATTCATTCCGTAACCTCCGTCTACCAACACGCGGAAGGCGACGCTCGTCCACTGGATCTGTGATGTAGAGCGGCTCATTGTGATCGCCCCAAATTTTGGAAGGTCCAAATCGTGAAGTTGATTATGTTGCCATAGTGGATGTTGCACAATCATCTCGAATGACTTCATCTCGGGGTTGCGCCCACGGGGACCATGGTACGGGCCAGGCTTTCCTCTAGCTTGAGCTTGTGAGGATAAGAGGAGGTGAGCAGAGACCAAAGGGAAATGTTCGCCCGAGTCCGCTTGAGCCGAGTGAGGATCGGGTCCTCTTTCAAGGAATTTGCGTCTTCGGGCCGGCCGGATTGCAATTCTGGCTCCGTCGGCTTTTGGTGGCCTTAGGTGGTAATGCATGGATTTGACCCGATCGGGTTAGAACGCCGACATCGTGTTTGGTTTCTTCTCGAACAGCCGCTCCGAGTTGAGCCATAGTTAGAGGAGGATTCCTCGTGACATAGGGCCATATGTCTTCCCTCAACTCATTGATTGTGGATGAATTCCCTGGAGCTTCGGTAGCTTGACGGATTCTCGTCCCCAGATACCGGCTTGGATGCCTCTGCGGGAGGTAGCCTACGCTTGACGCAGCTTGTTCGAGTGTCGCCGCACAATAATGGGTTGCCCGAACCGAACTATGTGTTGCTAACCCTCCGGGAGGTCGAGAGTTCTCGCTTAAGCGAACGGTCTCCTTGATCTCTTCACGGTATATCGCGTTCCTTTCCTTCTTGCCGAGCATACTCGTGGCATTCTCGGAGTTTGGGTCCGGGCGATACTCTTGATTTGCTAGCTTTCCTCCGCTCCGGGCCCAGATCAACCTTCTTGGCGGAACTCGCGTCGAGAGTTAATGCCTCGCGTTTCTTCCCATGTGAGAATAGCTGCTTCTTTGAACCGCGTGCGGCAGCCTAGGTAAATCTCCATCGGGGAGAGCTTTCTCTCGCTTTATCTCGAGTGGCGGGTATGTCGAAGGTGAGTACACGACTTCCCGAACATCCGCCCATGTAATCCGGTTGCCGCCCTGTTGACCGTCTCTGTAAACGAATGCCGTAGATCGTGGAATTTCCCCGAGTAGTTGCTCGAGACGAATTTCCATCATCCTCTTGTTTTTAAATAGACCTTCCTCCCCGAGTTGGCCTTTCAATTTAAGTGCGGAAATGATCCGTTCCCATCCTCCCGTGACCCTCGGGAGTCCGGTTTTGTTGACTTCATGCCCGGCTTGGAAGAGAATGGTTTCATCGTCTTCATCGTCGCTTTCACAGAGAACTTGCTTTCCCTAGGAAGGTAAGCGCCGGGATTCGCTCTCGCCGTGTCGTTCCATCTCCTAGGTCATCGGGACCGCTTGACCACCCTTGCCTCGGCAGAGGGGTTGGATGAGAACAGACGGTAGTCCAGAAGTTGCCGTGAGCAAAGCTCTTGAGGTCGAACTGGTCTAGAGTGGCCTCTAGCTTTCTGTCCGAAGCCGCCCGTGACACTTTAAGTGGCTTGGTCCCCGTAGGTCTTTTCGAGCTTGATCTTCGTCCCAAAGACGACTTTCTTGAGCGGCTAGTTCCATGAGGGCTTTCCTTGCGAGAGCTAAGCAGCTCCGTAGGTGCGCATCGTCTGGCTAGTGTCCGTAACCGTGATTACGTTCAAATCGCCGAATGGCGGAAACACTTGGATTACGTTGACGAAGGAAGTCGGATCGACATTCCATGCGGCCTTCCTTGATCTCGATTACCAAGAAATTCGCCCATATCTCGTTGGATTGACCCCACGGGGTATTGAATTCGGCAATGTCGACGGTCTCGTGATCTCGCTCGATCGCCAAGTCTATCAAAGCTAGCAATGACCGGTGTGATGTTCGAATCCGGCCGTGACGGCCGGGAGTAGAATCAAACCGGAGCATGTTGATGCCGAGGTGGTCATTTCCCATGCTCGGAAGCCGACTCGCCAAGCGGGGAAGACTTTCACGCATGTTTTCGGGTGGCCGCTAAGCGTTCCCGAGGTTGATCTCGACTTGTAGCAGGTGAGGAGCTTGGTCTCCTTCGCCGTTGCCCTTGACCTGCGGCGCTGAGGGCATAAGCTTGACTCGACGGCACGGGCCGGTTGCCACCGGGCCGGTACTCGGAAGTAGTGATGAGCTCGAGCTTGCTTGGCCAAAGCCTCGTTTACCATGAGCAGCAAATGTCGAGGGTGACTCTTGGTATTGCAGACCGACGATAAGGACCGGATCCTTGGTATCATCGGATATCCGGAATAGATGATGTTGACGAAGTCGTCTGCCGTCACTTGATCGAGGGATTCTTCGCCGTGTCAACCAAGAATCTTCCAATTGTCGGATAGCTGTCAGACTGACGTTGAGCTTGACAATTTCCATGGTATTGGAACTCGGGTCGTAGGTGACCCGACGGAAGGAGTTCCGTCCTCAAAACCGAGGATGTGAATGCAGAGGTCTCGCTTACGGCTCGCGCATCCTCGACTCCGAGAGTCCAGATTCATCGCCATCTCGATCGCTCAATCCAGTGTAGGGACGTACAGATCCAAGGCTTGCTGGCTGGAGCAACTAGGAAAATTCATGCTCTTCGTTGGAGAAGAGGGGTGGGGTAGTTCCTCGTGGAGGACATCCCATACGACTTCCATGCATTCATCACGAGAATGGCGGTGCTTGCTGACCTTTATCACAAAATCTCTTCACTGCGGGGCCAGAGAGTTGGTTTGGAGAATGCCGACAAATCTCCGAGCAGACAGGGGTTCATGTGCCCGCATCATGGCGATATTCCGCCGCTTCCTTCCACCCGCCTCCAAATGTTGGAAACGATGCTTGAACTTGATGTATCGGACCGATTCAGTGGTCCGCCCGCCGAGTACGTTTACATAGTTAGCATCTCCGACTCGAGGGATTCTCGATGAGATTTACCCCTGTAGTCCTCGGTTGATTCAAGGAGGCCCCGGTGCCTCGAGTGCGGACACGCTTGGCTAATGCTCGGCTTCGCTTTCCTATGAGGAAACTATCCCCTTGGATGACTTCAAGATCTCCCCGCCGGTTAATGAATTTAACACACCGATGGAGAGTGGAAGCTATGGCTTTCGTGTGGTGTAGCCAAGGACGCCCCAAAAGAGTTGTGAACTCGGATGGAATGTCCATCACGTGGAATTTTGGCCGGGCACCATTCGGGTTTCGAACCGTAGTTCCAGAGTCACCGTCCTCAGGATGGAACGAGACGAGTTGTCGTAGGCCTTGATAGTCCGAGCCGACGGAATCGTGGCTTTCATGGATGCGGAGAGCTCGCATCATGCCGAGAGGGAGGACATTAACGGCCGACCCGTTATCTACCAATACTCCGGGGAGTGATATGGTGTTGAAGTTTGAGAGTGATGTACAGAGCTTCGTTGTGCTCCCGCAGGCATCTCTGCAGGTCTTCGTCACGTAACGCGATCATACCGCCATACAAACGGAGTCGTAGATCTCGTCTCTATCCGTAGAAGGAGAGTCATCCACCCATCCGTTTCGTCTTCCTCTTGTGAGGTAAAGCCTTTGGCCGGAACCTCGTGAGTGTTGAGGCCGCCCGTGGCGGTTGCCGCCTTGGTTATCACATTGATCGAGTGCGATCGCTAAGCCGACCTTGATCTTCCTTTGCTCGGCTCGAGCTTGAAGCCGGACAAATTGAATCTTGGCCGATCCCGCGGGGTTAGGCTTCCGACCGGGCAAGATTACCAAGATCTCGAGGTATTCCGGTGTCCTGTGGTCGACTCGGTTTCACTGGGACTCTTTCTGGCTTTCCCACCCCCGTTCGCTCTAAAGCCGCATGGCCTCGGGAGGCAAAGAGGATCGGCCGGAGTACAAGACGTAGTAGTCGAACCCTCCCTGAGGGTTCTCCAAGTGTACCTACACCGGTATCCCCTAACTTCGTATCTTTCTCTCGCTTGCCTTGAGAGGATTTCTTCTTTTGTTTTCTCTGAGGATTGCTCGACAGCTTTCGACTGTACCTGTGCAAAGTGAGCAGTCAGCAAACATCGTAGCCGATGTGGGACATTAGAGGAGGATCCAGCTGAAAGAGGCGGAGAAACCGGTTCAGTGGCACTCTTCTTGGGCACCCACTTAATGGAATTCCACGCCGTTATTGTTCGGAAAAGGGTTTCCGATCGTATTGGGCCCACGGGGCGCTCCAACTTGCCTTCTTCATCAAGTCTCTGATTTCGTATCGTAACCCCAAACAATTGTCATGGTATGGCCGTGATACCGATGGAAGGCGCATTATTTGCTCTGTCCGCATTGGCTATGGGAATTTTGGGTTTGTAATTGGCAACGGCTTAAGGAAACCCTCCTTGATTAACCCTTCCAAAGCATCTTGCCGCCGGCATGTCCAACTTGTCGAAGTGTACGCAGTGCCGCTTCTGAGTAGAATTGTTGCTTTGTGGGACCGGGTTTCTATTACCCGACTGTTGTCCCCGATGGACGTAGTTGACGAGACGTATCTTTCCTTTGCCGGGGCCGGTGCGGATTGAATGCACCGCTGAGCGGTATTCTGTATGGCCGTGTGGTAGCCAACTTTTCCTTGAGATCCTTCGAACCGTGAGCCGGCATTGACCATGCGGCCCGGAGATCCGGGAAGAATTTGTGACC
Source organism: Adenophora triphylla var. japonica (assembly GCA_022495995.1). Lineage (NCBI taxonomy): Eukaryota > Viridiplantae > Streptophyta > Magnoliopsida > Asterales > Campanulaceae > Adenophora > Adenophora triphylla. The sequence goes on along the minus strand of JAFEMH010000152.1, from coordinate 986,022 downwards.
GATGAGAGTTCTGATGGACGATCTTAAGCAGACTTCAAGATCCGCATCTGTTCGTCTTTGGAGAGTGGCTCCATGATCTCGGAGAGTTTCCAGCCTCCACCTCTTGTAGAATTCCCTGACACACTTTCATCCGCTTTCTGCTCGCATAGGGTGATTAAGTCCTCACGACTTGTTTCCCACTCTAAGTTGGATCTCGTACCGCTTCCAGAAGATGTTACCTGATCTGCTCCCAGTGTGAGGCGATCCGTGTGCTTGACCCTCGTAAACCATCGTAACGCCGAACTTTTAAGCGTATGCCGGAAATGGTCGGCCATTTGCCGGGAGGGTTGCTCCTTTTGCTCTCATGCCGAGAATGTAGGTTTCGACGTGCGCTTCGAGGACATTCGGTTCGTCGAACCGGTCCATCTCCGCATTCCGAACTTGGCAGGAGAGGCGTGACCATTCCCGGATCCGTGATTTGAGCATTTCCCGCTTTGAGCCGCTCATGGTGGCTTTCGTGTCTTTCATTTGCTCGACCATCCAAAGTTAAGGTCAGGGTCCAAGTGGTGGACTCGTGAGGCTCACGGTGCTACCACGCGAGCGTAGTGATTGAGGTGGAAGGCTTGGTATATGAGAATATACGGGGGCCTTTTCGAATCAGTACGGGGTTTGTCCCCTGTGTTTAGGGATTCGTGTATAGGCACCCGGACGAACCCGGGAGGGTATTGAGGGATATTGGCATCTCCGAGATGGTCTGGCCGGTGCGCCGGGTATTGAGTGATAGAGTAGCACTGGGCCGACCAAAATGGCAGTGGTTGCCCCGAGAGGTGTGCAACATGGAGCCTAGGTCGGCCGTTTCCTGTCTGGAAGGCATCCCGTAAGTTGGCGGGGGAGGAACCCGCATTGAAGGTTTGGTGAACTGGTTTCGGGAATCGTCATCCTCACTGTGACAAAAGTACCGTCTCTGACCGGGGATAGCCGCTATACCACGCGCATCTCGTAAGCCGTACCACGAAATTCTCGCCGATCTTCTTCGCTCTTGTGAACCTCACAAGCTCCTGGGATGGCTTTCTTCCAATGTCATATTCAGCACGGTGGCGGTCCTTCCCTCGTCACGATTTCTGAGCTAGACATGTCGGAAATTCTCGCCGAGGGAACCGAGGGAACCGAAGAACCTGGCTCCTGACGCCGCTGCTACGTGATCCTGGCAAGGCGCCGACCCGAAATCAACCACTTTCGCTCGCCGCAGGGAACGAAAGAAGGGCTTAGGCTTCAAAAAGGGTATTCGGCCCTTAAGGTTTTCGGCTTGTGCAATGTGCGCTTACCGACACGTTTACTTAAAGCACGCTTTCTCGTAGTTCTAATCGGTCGAAAAGAGCGAGTCTTCTTTTTCGCAACTAATCCTAGAGCTCTAATCGCCGATCTCGTCACTACGCTTATAAGCCCTCGTTTCCATTGTAGATCATCTTTCTGTGACGGACTATCCCGAAGCGAGGTCCGATAAGGCAAGCGAGTTCCACCAACAAAGGAAAAAAGTGAACTTAAGGCTAGCTGATCACGCAAACTTTCAACGTGTGTGACGTACTGGCCACGGCCGAAGTCAACGTCCTTAAGTTAAGCGGGATCGTGCCAAAATTTGGGCATGACCTCTCCCGACTCGCCAGTGCGAGACCTTAGCTTTTTAGCGTTGGCCAAGCTGTGGCCGGCACGATACATACGGCGAGGCTTGGGTGACACGGTCACATCAACCTTCGGTATATTTTTCTACAGAGCTCCGCGTCAAAGTCAAGGCCGAAAAGCTCAAGACTTCGGGTCGGAACGACCTTCGGTCTCAAACTATCGAGCTTGACTGAGCGGGGCCCGGCGTGAAAATATACACTTAGGCTTTATGACACGAGCTAAGCCAAAAACCAACCGGGGTCTTTGGACAAAGTGTGACACAAAGAGTGCATGGCTTACACGGGCTAGATGGGATGTTTGGGACGACCCCGTGCGCCCGAAAGGTGTCCGTGCACCAACCTGAGTGCCACCGATAAGGCCATCCCTGGCCAGGGGTCAGAGCGCAGGCAGCACCGAGGCAGCAAGTGCACGTGAAGTGCGGTGTTCCGAGGCAGCAAGTGCGGGTAGTGTGCGGTCACTAAAATTCTTTTTCTGAGTAAAACATAATTTTTTTTTCAGAATGTGTCTTAAAGAATTTATGATGCACAGTTCAAAAGACAGCAATGAAAATCAAGCGTGAATGGGGATGCACAAACATGGTAAGATTTTGAAAAGTTGACAATGTAATGCCTTTCGAAACAAAAACCGTTCGAGGTTTAAAGTAACACACGCACACGAAAACGAGGAAGGGTAAACGAAAGTTTGACCCACGGAAGGCTTTTTAGAAAACATCGGCAGTTTTGAAAAAAGTATCTTGTCCCCAGCGGAGTCGCCAACTGAAATTACCCGGGATTTCGCGCGGGCGCGAAACGCGGTTGTCTTTTGCGGGGGGTTGGTGTCTGAGACCTCGCTTCATGGGAAGGAAAAATGAGGAGTCGCCACGCGGTTTTTGTATTTTGAGCCCAAATGTTGAGAAACGGCTTTAGAAAATGGTTTCGTTTTTATTGGTAGCAAAAACTTAGGAAAAGGCTTTGAAAACGGGGATCATTTTTATTGGCAGCAAAAACTAGTAAAAAGCTTTTTTGTACCAGAGATTGTTAGGTTCGGAGGTCAAGTTACGTTTCGGGTAGAGTATTACGAGATCGCCCGAAACGCCTCGCATGACGAGTCTTTCTACCTTTCTCGAAATCGTGTATGTGTGTGTGTGTGTGTGTTTTGAAATGGGGGCTTGAATGACAAGCTTAATTTTGGTTTGAATGACAAACGTTGATTAGGTGGCCTTTGAAAAGACGAGCGTTTGAATGACAAACGTCGGTTTTGAGTTTGAAATGAGCGTTTGCGTGGCAAACGTCGACTTTGAGTTGAAATGAGCGTTTGCGTGGCAAACGTCGATTTTGAGTTTGAAAGGGAGTTCGGAGGTCGAACTCCGGTTTTTTGAACCGAGAATGTCATTGTTAACGATTTTTACGGGAAAAATGCATATTAAATGATTTTAAGTGTCAAATGGCGGCTTTTAGTTTGAAGATGAGCATTTGGAGGCCGAACGTCATTTCGCGTGTTTTGAAAGAGAGTTCGACGGACGAACTCCGGTTTTGAACCGGGCATTACATTGTTAACGATTTTTTACGGGAAAAATGCGTATTAAATGATATGCGATCAACGAATCGGGTTGCGACTCGGACTTTGAAAAGTAAATACTATCACGATCCAAACGGGTCGGACTTGTAAATGACAAGATTTAAAGCAAAGTGTCAACGGAATCAAACGATCCGAAATCGTAAATGACGATCGACGAGGCCAATCGGCTCGGAATTGTAAATGACGATCAACGAGGCCAAACGGCTCGGATTTGTAAATGACAAAAATTAAATAACGATCAACGGATCGATCGATCCGGAATTGATAAATGACAATAAAAGAAACGGAACGGGGTCGGAACGCCGTTTTAACCCGTGATTACTTCTCTTACGGAAAGAGAAGAGGATCGAGGGGCTAAAACGTATCGGACCCCGTTAGACGGAGGCGTCTACATTTCGATAACGACGTTCGAAACGGTTGTAGCGACTGGCGCGTAAACCGAGACGGAATGAAAGATTTAGAGAGAGGGAGTTATACCTATGGCTAGGGTCGACTCCTTGGGCTCGGGAGGTGTGTACGGGACACGGATAGTAATTCGAAAGGTTGTTTCGAAGTAGTAGGGTGCGTATTTGATCGAAATACGAAGGTTTCACGCGAATCGAGACAGACTAAGCTCGGAAGGGGTGAAAATCGCTTGGGCCGAGGGGTGGTGAATTTTTGGAGTGATTTGTCTCTCTTTGCGCTCTCGACAAAGAACTTCTATTTATAGGGTGAAAATTGCGCAGGAGTCCTGGACGGACTTGGACCGAATCCGTGGGGTTTTTGGATATTTTGGAAACTGGGGACTTGTCGGCAATTTTCAGAAAAAGTGCACAGTGGAGTCCCACGGACTAGGCTTGCAAATCGTGGGTATTTTTGGTCTTTTCCCTTTGAATTTGATTGAAGGGTGACTAGAGGGAGGTGGCATGCGTGCCAAGTGTCCTCTCGAGTCACCAAATTATGGGAATTCGTTCCTCGGTCCCGCTTTGTCCGTTTTTTAAAATAACACCCGGAAAATGTCCGAAACGCCCTGAAAAGTGCCGGAAAATGCGTTTTTCGTGGAAAGCCATACTTTTACGTGAGATGACACGTGTTGGTACGGCTTCGACGTCGGGATGCACGGGCAAGCCCGGACGCCTCTGCTGGCACAAAGAATGTGGGAGTTTAACGAGTTCCGGCACTCCGGGAGCGGCCGCTAACGAATTTCGGTTAACTTTCGGACGGATTTGGACGATCCGGATTTGGGTACTTACAACGTGGTGGTGTCCTGTGGGTGACCGCATAGGTCAATGGTAAGGACGTGGTGGCGCCCTGGGTGACCGTATAGGTCGATGGTAAGGATGTGGTGGCGTCCTAGGTGACCGTATAGGTCGATGGTAAGGACGTGGTGGCGTCCTGAGGTGACCGCAGAGGTCGATGGTAAGGACGTGGTAGCATCCTGAGGTGACCGTATAGGTCGGTGGTAAGGACGTGGTGGCGCCCTGGGTGACCGTATATGTCGATGGTAAGGACGTAGTGGTGTCCTAGGTGACCGCAAAGGTCGATGGTAAGGACGTGGTGGCGTCCTGAGGTGACCGCATAGGTCGGTGGCTGAACCCTGTGATAGGATTTCTACGTATCCCTGGCGGGAATCAAGCCCGATCGTAGTTCAGAGGTCGTGAAATTGTGAGTGTATGCGGGCATGGTGGTGCCCTGAAGTGTCATGTGACCACCGAGGTCGACTGTGAGGACGTGGTGGCGTCCTAAGATGTGTAATCTTACGAGAAGATGGGTTAATCTTACGAGAAGATGGTTAATCTTACGAGAAGATGGGTAACTGTAAGTACCCAAATCCGGATCGTCCAAATCCGTCTGAAAGTTAACCGAAATCCGTTAACTGGCCCGCTCCAGGTTAATCGGAACTCGTTAAACTCCCCGTTGCTGTGCCAACGAGACGTCCCCGGATCGCCTGCATCCTGACGTCGAACCGTACTTAACACGTGTCATCACATGTAAAAGCACGGCTTTCCTGAAAAACGCATTTTCCCAAGACTTTCTGGGGCGTTTCTGACATTTTCCTGACCGTTATTTTAAAAACGGACAAAACCGACCGGGAACAAACTTCCACTCGCCGGGTGACTCGAGGGCACGTGGCACGCATGCCACCTCCCCTCTAGTCACCCTTCAATCAAATTCAAAGGGAAAAGACTAAAATACCCCGGTATATAGTCAAAGTCCCACGGACTCCCCGCGCACTTTTCCCGAAATTGCCAAAGCAAGTCCCCCGCATTTCCAAAATACTCAAAAACCCCCCGGATTCCTGGGCCCATAAGTCCGTCCTGGACTCCCACCGCAATTTTCACCCTATAAATAGAAGTTACCGTCAAAGGCAAAAGAGACCAAAATTCACTCCAAAAGATCACCACCCCCACGGCCTAAGCAAGCCACCCCTTCCGAGCTCCCGTTCGCCTCGATTCACGTGAAACCTTCGTATTTCGATCAAATACGCACCTTACTACTTCGAAACAACCTTTTAAATCACTTTCCGTGTCCCGTACACACCTCCCGAGCCAAAGGAGTCAACCCTAGCCATAGGTATAACTCCCTCTCTAAATCTCTCGTTCGTCTCTGCTACGCACCGCCGCTACAACCGTTTCGAACGCCGTTATCGAAATGTAGATGCCTCTCCGTCTAACAGGTTTCGATACGTTTTAGCCCCTCGATCCTCTTCTCTTTCCGTAAAGAGAAGTAATCACGGTTAAAACGGCGTTCCGACCCCGTTCCGTTTACTTTTATTGTCATTTACCGATTCTCGATCGATCGATCCGTCGATCGTCATTTTAATTTCTCGTCATTTACAAATCCGAGCCGTTTGGCCTCGTTGACTGTCATTTACAAATCCGAGCCGTTTGGCCTCGTTGATCGTCATTTACGAATCCGGATCGTTTGATTCCGTTGATACCGCACTTTAAATACTGTCATTTACAAAGTCCGACCCGTTTGGATCGTGATAGTATTTACTTTTCAAAGTCCGAGTCGCAACCCGATTCGTTGATCGCATATCATTTAAAACGCATTTTTCCCGTAAAAATCGTTAACAATGTAATGCCCGGTTCAAAACCGGAGTTCGTCCGTCGAACTCTCTTTCAAAACGCGCGAAATGACGTTCGGCCTCCGAATGCTCATCTTCAAACTAAAAAGCCGCCATTTGACACTCAAAATCATTTAAAACGCATTTTTTCCGTAAAAATCGTTAACAATGACACGCCCGGTTCAAAAAACCGGAGTTCGACCTTCGAACTCCTTTTCAAACTCAAAATCGACGTTTGCCACGCAAACGCTCATTTCAAACTCAAAATCGACGTTTGCCACGCAAACGCTCATTTCAACTCAAAACCGACGTTTGCCATTCAAACGCTCATCTTTTCAAACAAAGTCACCTAATCAACGTTTGTCATTCAAACCAAGATTAAGCTTGTCATTCAAGCCCCCATTTCAAAAGACACACACACACGATTTCGAGAAAGGTAGAAAGACTCGTCATGCGAGGCGTTTCGGGCGATCTCGTAATACTCTACCCGAAACGTAACGTGACCTCCGAACCTAACAATCTCTGGTACAAAAAGCTTTTTACTCGTTTTTGCTGCCAATAAAAATGATCCCCGTTTTCAAAGCCTTTTCCTAAGTTTTTGCTACCAATAAAAACGACACCTTTTCACAATAGCCGTTTCTCAACGTTTGGGCTCAAAATACAAAAACCGCGTGGCGACTCCTCATTTTTTCCTTCCCATGAAGCGAGGTCTCAGACACCAACCCCTCCGCGAAAGACAACCGCGTTTCGCGTCCGTGCGAAATCTCGGGTAATTTCAGTTGGCAACTCTGCTGGGGACAAGATACTTTTTTCAAAACTACCGTTGTTTTCTAAAAAGCCTTCCGTGGGTCAAACTTTCGTTTACCCTTCCTCGTTTTCGTGTGCGTGTGTTACTTTAAACCTCGAATGGTTTGTTTTTTTCAAAGGCATTACATTGTCAACTTTTCAAAATCTTACCATGTTTGTGCATCCCCATTCATGTTTGATTTTCATGTCAGTTTTTTGAATCGTGCATCATAAATTCTTTAAGACACATTCTCAAAAAAATCTCGTTTTTACTCGTAAAAGGAATTTTAGTGACCGCACACTACGCGCACTTGCCGCCTCGAAACACCGCACTTCACGTGCACTTGCCGCCTCGGTACACCGCACACTACAACCCCTAACCCGGGATGGCCTTATCGCTGCACTCCCGATTGGTCTCCGCGTACACCTTTCGGGGCGCACGGGGTCGTCCCAAACATCCCATCCTCGCCCGTGTAAGCCATGCACTCTTTGTGTCACACTTTGTCCAAGACCCCGGTTGGTTTTTGGCTTAGCTCGTGTCATAAAGCCTAAGTGTATGTTTTCATGCCGGGCCCCGCCTCCCGAGTCAAGCTCGAGAGTTTGAGACCAAAGGTCGTTCCCGACCCGAAGTCTTGAGCTTTTCAGCCTTGACTTTGACGCGGAGCTTCCGCCGAAAAATATACCCGAAGGTTCAATGTGACGCCGTGTCACCAAACTCGCCGTATGTATCGTGCCGCCCACAACTTGGCCAACGCTAAAAGCTAAGGTCTCGCACAAGCGAGTCAGAGAGGTCATGCCCAAATTTTGGAACGATCCCCGCCTTAACTCAAGGACGTTGACTTCGATCGTGGCCCGTACGTCACACACGTTGGAAAGTTTGCGTGATCGCCTAGCCTTAAGTTCACTTTTTCCTTCGTCGGTGGAACTCGCTTGCCTTATCGACCTCGCTCGAGATAGTCCGTCCCGAGAAAGATGATCTACAATGGAAACGAGGGGCTTATAAGCGTAGTGACGAGATCCACCGATTAGAGATCTAGATTAGTTGCGAAAAAGAAGACCCGCTCTTTTCCAACCGATTAGGACTCGAGAAAACGTGCTTTAAGTAAACATTAATCGGTAATCGCACATTACACAAGCCCGAAAACCTTGAGCCAAATACCCTTTTCCGAAGCTTCCAAACCCTTCCTTTCGTTCCCCGCAGGAGCGTAAAGTGGTTCGATTTCCGGCCGCGCCTTGCCAGATCACCGCAACGGCAGCTTGCCGACAAGCTTCTTCGGTTCCCTCAGCCTCCTCACCCGTAATTTCCGACATGTATAGCTCACCGAGAAATCGTGACGGGAAGGACCCCGCCACCGGTAATGTATATGACATTGGAAGAAGCCATCCGGGCTTGTGAGGTTCACAAGAGTGCGTAAAGAAGATCGCCAGAATTTCGTGGTACAGCCTTCGAATGAGCGTGGTATAGCAAACCTATCCCCGCCGACAAGACTTTTGTCCCGGTCGAGGATGACGATTCCCCGAAACTGGTTCACCAAACCTTCAATCAGTTTCTCCCCCGCCAACTTACGGATGCCTTCCAACTAAGGAAACAATGACCTAGGCTCCATGTTGCCACCTCTCGTGGCAACCCCGCTTATTTTTGGTCGCCAAATGGCTACTCCTATCACTCAATACCACCGCCGCACCGCCGACCATCTCAGGATGCCAATATTCCCTCAATACCCTCCCGGGTTCGTCCCGTTGCCTATACACGGTCTCTAAACACCGGGACAAACCCCGATACGCTTCGTAAAAGGCCCCCGTATATTCTCATATACCAAGCCTTCCACCTCCAATCACTACACCACGTGGTAGCACCCGGCGCCGAGCCTCACAGGCCCACCACCGGACCCAACCTTAGCCTCGGATGGCCGAGCAAATGAAAGACCCGAAGGCCACCATGAAAGCAGCTCAAAGCAGAAACGCTCAAATCCACGTATCCGGAATGGTCACGCCTCTCCTCGCCAAGTCTGTAAACTTCCAAAGATACGCTCAAAAGTTCGGCTACCGATGGTTTCGAGGGTCAAGTCGCGGATCGCCACACTGGGAACAGATCAAGAACATCTTTCTCGGAACGGCATGCATCCAACTTAGAGTGGGAAACAAGTCGCGAGACTTAATCACCACGAAACTCTCCGAGATCATGGAGCCACTCTCCAAAGACGAACAGATGCGGATCTTCAAGTCCCGCTTAAGCACCGTCCATCGTAACTCTCATCGGGCCACAATTTCTTCCTGCATCTCCGGGCCACGGTCAATGCCGGCTCACGCTCGAGAAGGGATCTCAAGGAAAAGTTGGCTACCGCACAGCCCATACGTATACCGCCGCCAGCTGCATTCACCCCGCACCGGCCCCTGGCAAAGGGAAAGATACGTCTCGTCAACTACGCCCATCGTGGACAACCGGCCGGGTAATGTAAAACCCGGGCCCCACAAAGCAACAATTTACTCGTAAGCGTACTGCCAGACACTTCGACAAGTTGGACATGCCACCGAGCAAGATGCCGGGAAGGGTTAATCAAGGGAGGGTCTCCCTTAAGCCCGTTGCCAATTACAAAACCCAAAATTTCGTAGCCTAATGCGTGACAAAGAGCAAATATCGGCGCTTCCATCGCATCAGCGGCCATACTCACTCGACAACCGTCGGGGTTACGGGATACGAAATCCAGAACTTGATAGAAGAAGGCAAGTTAGAGCGCCCCTCTCGCTGGCCTAATACAGGTCGGCTGAACCCCTTTTCCGAACACATAGCAGTGAATTCTGGATTGGAGTGGGTGCCCAAGTTAAGAGTGCCACGTAATCCGCTTTATCGCCAATTTCTTTCAAATTTCAGGGATCTCTCCTCTAATGGTCTCCAGCATCGGGCCATGACGATGTTTTGGCGATCGCTTCCCGCCTCGCCCGAGGAGTACGAGTCCCGAGAAACTATCCGAGCAATCCTCCGAGAAAACAAAAGAAGAAATCCTCTCAATGCAAAGAATCAGAGAGAAAGATATTTGGGAAGTTGGGGACACCAGTGTAGGTAATAAATCGGAGAACCTTCCGGGAGGTTCGGACTACTACGCACTGTATCTCCAGTCTCCCTCTTTGTCTCCGGGCCATGCAAACTTTGTAGTAGCATTGATGCAGGTGGGGAAAAAGCCGAAAAGTCTCCGCCCGAAATTCCGTAATTCAGACCCCGGGACAATTCCGAATACCTCTGGATCTTTGGTAATCTTTAACTGTTAAATAAGCTTCTCCAACCCCCGTGGATCGCCTAAGATTCAATTTGTCCAGCCTTCCGAGCTCTGGACTCGCAAAGGAAGATCAAGGTCGCGCCTTGGCAATCGCACTCGATCAATGTGCTAACTAAGGGCGGCAACCGCCACAAGCAACCTCTAACACACTCCCGAGGTTCCAAAGAAGTTGGCCTTTACCTCGCAAGTAGGAAGACAGGAAATCGGACGGCTTGATCGCACTCTCCTTCTACTGGATAGAGATCGCAGATCTACGACTCCCGTTTGTATGGCAAGCATGATCACGTCTTCCGTGATGAAGACCTTTACCGAGAGATGCCTCGGGGCACAACGAAGCTCGTACATCACTCTCAAGCTCAACACCCATATCACTTCCCGGAGTATCAGATAACGGTCAGCCGTTAATGCCCTCCTCTCGCATGATGCGAGCTCTCCGCATCAATGTAAAGCCATTCCGATTCCGTCACTGACTATCAAGTGCCTATGACAACTCGTCTCGTCCCCATCCTCGGGACTCGTGACTCGAACTCGGTTCGAAACCCAAATGTTGCCAAAGCAAATCTCCATGTGGAGCTGGGACATCCCATCCGAGTTCACGTTCTTCTAGGACGCCTTGCTACACCACATGCAAAGCCATAGCTTCCACTCTCCATCGCCGTGTGTTAAGTTCATTGAACCTAGGGAGATCTCGAAGTCATCCGAGGGGATAGCTTTCCTCATAGGAAACGAAGCTTCGAGACAAGAGCTGCCGTGTTCGCACTCGTGCACCGGGTTACCTCCTTCGAATCAACCAAGTGGACTACCGGCAAATCTCATCGTAATCCCCTCGTAGTTCTGAGATGCTAACTATGTAAACGTATCTCGAAAGCAAAGTGCACCTCGCTAAGCAGCCCGATACATCAAGTTCAACTCAAGGCCGTTTTTCCAACATTTGGAGTGCGCATTTGGAAGGAAACGTTGAATATCGCCATGATGCTGGGCACATAAACCTCCAGGCCTTCCAATCTGAGATTCTACAAAGACATTCTCCAAACTAACTCTCTCGTAAGCTCCCGCCTGTGCGAAGAGACTTTGTGATAAGAGGTCAACAAGCATCATCATTCTCGTGATGAATGCATGGGAAGCTCGTATGGATGTCCTCCACGCAGGAACTACTCCGCTGCACTCTTTCTCCAACGAAGAGCACGACAAGTTTTCCTAGCCAGCTTCCAACAACGCAACCGGCCGCAATACGTCCCTACGTTTGGGATTAGGAACCGTCGATGATGATGAATCAGACTCTCCTGGAGTTTCGAGGACGCGATGCACTCTCCGCATTTCACATGCTCAAGCTTTTTGAGAAAGGCACTCCTTTTCCGATCAAGTCACTCTACGACCAAGGTTCCAATAGCTCATGGAAATTGTGTCAAGCTCAACGTCCAAGCATAAGCAGCCTTTATCCGACAATTGGAAGTTACCGGTTGACACGACGAAGAATCTCCTTCCGATCACGGAGTGGTCGACGCACGACTTCGCCATACATTTCATCTATTTCGTATACCCCGATGATACCAAGTGGATCCCGCCTTATCGCCGATTCCTGCAATACTCGGGAGGTCACCCTCGACGACCGCCCGCTCACGGTAAACGAGGCCTCGGCCAAGCTGAGCTCGTAGGCTCATCACTACTTCCGGGAGTACCAGCCACTGCTGCAAACCCGCCCGCCAGGGCCGCGGCCAAGATTATACTCCCTGGGGCAAGCGCCCGCCAAGGCCAAGGCGCAACAGCCAACTGGGCGGAGAGCCCAAGCTCCTCACTCCCGCTACGTGAGTCGACTCAATCCCTGAAACGCTTCCGGCACCCACCCCGAAAACATCTCGTGGAAAGCCTTCCCTGCAAGGTGTAGGGTCGCTCCTTCCGACATAGGAAATGCACTCACCTCAAAGCATCAACATGCCTGGGCTTCGATTCCTACTCCCACTCGGGTCACGCCCCTGCATTCGCACATCCCGCAATGCCGACCGCTAGCTTCGAGTAGATTGGCGATCGAGGCGAGATCACGAGACCACTAACATTGCAGTAACACTTCTAATACCTCTGTGGGGTCAATCAATCGCGTATATGGGCAAACTTCTTGGTAACCGAGATCAAGGGAAGGCTACGCATGGAATGTCCTGCCCGACTTCCCTCTCGTCAACGTAACTAAGTATTCCGCCCATTCGGGCGATTTGAATGTACCCTCACTGCTCCTGGACACTAGCGATGACGGTGCCAAGCACCTCCACTGAGATCGCTTAGCTCTTCCTGCGAGGAAAGCCCTCATGCGGAACTAGCCGCTTCAAGAAAGTCGTCTCTTGGGACGAAGACCAAGCTCGAAAGACCTACTGTGGACCAAGCCTCTTAAAGTGTCAGCAGCAAGGCCTTTTCGCACGTAAAGCTGGGAGAGGCCACTTCTTAGACCCGCCGACTCTCAAGCAGCTTTGCTCATGGCAACTTCCCCGACTACCGTCTCCGGTGTCTAAATCCAACCCCTCTCGCTGCACAGCACAAGGGTGGTCAACGGTCCCGATGACCTGTGTGGGAGACGTGGAATCACACACAGAAAAGAATCTTGCCGCTTTACCTCTTCCCAGTGGAAAGCAAGTTCTCTCAGTGTGGAAAAGCAACGACGAAGCACGATGAAAACCATTCTCTCTTCCAAGCGGCATGAAGTCAACAAAACCGTGACTCCCAAGCGGTCCTCGGGAGTGTGATGGGGAACGGATCAGCTTCCGCACTTAAATTAAAAGGCCAACTCAAAGGAGGAAGGTCTATTTAAAAACAAGAGGAGGATGGAAATTGCGTTCTCGAGCAACTACTCGTGGAAATTCCACAAGCCTTACGGCATACTGCATTCGCTACGTAAACGTATCAATCTGGGACAAAGAACTACCACATGGGCAGCATAGTTCGGGAAGCCGTGTACTCACCTTTCGACATACCCGCTCACTCGATAAAGCAAAAGTGAGAAAACTCTCCCCCTGACGGAGGTTTACTCTAAGACCGCGCACGTTAGCTCTGTAAAGAAGCACCGGCTATTCTCAACATGGGAAGAAACGTTGTGCACTCTACTCTCGACGCTAGCTCCGCCGCAAAGAAGGTTGATCTCGGTAATGCCCAGAGATGAGGGAAAACTAGCAAACCATGAGTATCGCTGCACCCAACCTTAATGCCCCGAGTATGCTCTAGCAAGAAGGAAAGGGAACGCGATGAGCATACCGTGAAGAGATCAAGGGAGACCGTTCGCTGGAGCCGAGAACTCTCCAACCTCCCCGAGGGTCAGCACTCAACTCACGCCATGTTCCGCTTCTGTGTGCAACCACCGTTGGGTTCAGGCGGTAACCGACATTCGAACAACTTGCGTACTAAATCGTAGGCTACCTCCCCCGCAAGCAGGGGCATCCAAGCTGCAAGATCCCCGGGATGTGAATCCGCAAGCTTCGCCGAAGCTCCCGGGAATTCATCCACAATTAATGAGTTGAGGGAAGACATATGGCCCTATGCTTATGAGAAATCCCTCCTCTAACTATGGCTCAACTCGAGAGCAGCCTGTTCGGTAAGCGGACCAAACTCCCGATGTCAGCTGTTCTAACCCGATCGGGTCAAATCCATGGCATTACCACCTAAGGCCACTCAAAAAGCCGACGGAGCGTGCAGAATTGCAATCCGACCAGCACCCAAAGACGCAAAATTCCTTGAAAGCAGGACCCGATCCTCACTCACCTAAGCAAAACTCAGCGAACATTTCTCTTTGGTCGTCTCGGCTCACCTCCTCTTATCCTCACAAGCTCAAGCTAGAGGGAAAGCTCCGGCCCGTATCCATGGTCCCCAAGTGGATACAACCCCAGATGGAAGTCATCTCAGCTGGGATGATCGGTGAACATCCACTATGGCAACATTATCACCTTCACAGATGATTCGGGACCTTTTCCAAAATTTGTGGCCGATCACAATGAGCCGCTCTACATCACAAACCAAACCGACGAGCGTCGCTCTTCCCCGCGTGTTGCCGTAGACGGGAGGTTCCGGAACGAATGTCTTGCCCACTCAAGATGATGGACCCGGCTTTCTGACATCAAGCCCACGATCTTAAGACTTCGGGCCCACACCGTCAAGGCCTGGGCGCACTCTACTTCCCGTACAGCTTTCTGGGGTTGCTACTCTAATATCCGGGTTCGGCAACCGGTGATCCCCACCGGAATTCCAAGTGCTGGGACATGATTCCAATCACTTTCACAGCCCATCCTCGGGGCGTCCCCACGCATCAAATCAATGGCGTGGCATCCACCCTTCATCGCTGCTCTCTCAAGTTCATGCAAGGCAACGAAGCAACCACAGCCTCACGGCGACAAATGTCACCACCGAGGAGGACCACAAGCACCAACGACATTCACAAGTTGTTAGAAATCAAGCATACATGATGACATGCCATTAATCGTGGATTCACTCGAGACCTCCAAGATCCAAATATGCAACGTGGACCTTCCACTGTCTCACGACGATTCTTCCACGCTACGAAGATGATGAAACTCATGAACTTCATCCCAGGACTCGTCTCTGGCAAAAGGTCGCAAGGCCAACACTCAAGTTATTGGAAGTCAAGGACCACACCACGGTCCATGTGGGGCTTGGTTGAGCGTGCCAACAATCTGGATGACATCAAGGAAGACAAAAGAAGGCTCACCCGCACCACAGGCAAGCCAGCTCGCAAAGGGGGAACCTCCGACGGCACACCCAATCCTCCGACCTTCCATGTACTTTGACTCCTCGGCTCATTACTTCACCAAGTGGAACCAGTTGACAGTAACCGAGGGGACCGACAACGGAACCGACAGCAGTAACCGAGGGGACCGACGCGGAACCGACATCCGAACCGAGGGGACCGACAAAGTGAACTGGATGTAAGATGAGAAAGAAGCAGTGATAGGCCAAGTTTCACCGAGACTACATGTGGAAGAATGGAACAAATTTCCAAAGATGTGACCCTCAAGCGTTTCGCAGGACTCAAAGCTAATCCGATAAGGGGGAGCGTTCTCGACATCACAAACTCTCTACCTCGGGACCAACCGCCACCATGGGGCTCCAAACATGAGTACACATCTCGAAAGGAATCTGTGCACTTTGAGGAGCAACTCAAGGTACTCTCCATGGGAAGCAAATTGTTCGGGATCAGCCACCGAGGCTTCTCACATTCGAGACAAGCAAGTCCAAAAAGCAAGTAAGGAACCGTAATTCATAGGAAGACGCTCATAGAATGGACCCCACTCTACAGTAGTTCCTTTTTGAAGAAGCCGTGGAGTTGCTAAACTTGATCGATCGGGGCTCCGACGCCAGTGCATGATTGCCAGTGATTGGGACAGCCAGGCCAAGCCTCTCGATCCCCGCACCCTCATCAAGCATCCAAAGAATGCCATCAAGAATTCGGGGTAACTTTCACTCGACCCAAGGGCAAGCCAGCAGAATTGGGAAGACAAGCCGGGCCCGCACCCACATCTCCCTAAACCCGGTCTCAAACCCTCTCGAGCCGGCCCCTTGCCGAGTCTGGGGCCCTTCCGAGTCATCCAACGCGCCTTACGCCACGAGACTATAATGTTGTAGCCTAATCATGTATTCCCGTTCTTGCTTAATGAAAAGTCCGAATTTTCGTGAGTATCCTCTCATTGCCACAATTTTTAACAACCGATAAGTTAACAAAACAACTTAAAAAGACGTTAATAATTCAATTGATGTTAAGAAGCAGACACATTTAAACGAACAATACATTAAGGAAGTTTCGAGCGCGTAGTTGAATTTTCCAAGAGGACAACCGGCCCAAGCCGCCGAAGAGGTTATGACCAAAGTGAACCTGGGGTCGTGCAGAAGAGCCTAAAGAGACACAAGTGGGCAGCTTTTCATTGCCGATGCAGTAAAAGAAGTTTCAGATAAGCTCCTCCTCCGGGAGTATGCTGACGTGTTCGCCCGGTCATACTACAGTACATGCCAGACTCGATCCTCAATCGTGATTGCACGTAATTCCCCTCGGATCCCGAATCCAAGCCTCACAAACGTAAGCTCGTGGCGTAAAGACTCAAGCCAGTGTTGTCCTTGCAAGTTAAAGCAAGAAATTGAGAAAATACTTCCGAGTTGGTTTGCATCGCAGTGATTGGGAGTACTCCGACTTGGCTCTCCAACATCATGGATTCGGTCACCAAGGCACAACGGAAAAGGTCCTGATGCCATAAAGGATTTCCGGGATCTCAACAAGGCCAGCCCTAAAGATGATTTCCGCTCTAACATCGACATTGCCAAGTCGTACACCACTAGCAAATTCTCGTAAGTAAAAGTCCTTCATGGACGTGGTTCGCTGGATACAACTGTGATCAAGATGTCCGAGGGAGGATCAAAGCCAAGACCGCCTTCACCACCTTCCATGGGGACATAACGTTGTTACTACCTGGCCATGCCGCTCGGGTTCAAGAACGCCAAGCATTTTTACTACCGGGCCGTAAATGCCTTCTTCCATGACACGATTCACAAGGAAATCGAAGCATAGCTGTCGACGACAATGATCATCCACTCCAAGGGATCGACATGTGCAGCTGACATGCACAGATCTCGGGAGAAAGTTCTTCAATGCACTTGTAAAGCCACCCATGAGGCTAAACTCCAAGCAAAAATGTGCACCTTCTAAGGCCAAGCTGCAAGGTATCGGGGTACATGGGTTACGTGTAAAAAGAGGTATCGAAGCCGATCCCAGAAAATCAAGGCCATCTATCGACATGAAGCCGCCTAAACTCCCGAGCTGCTGCAAGTGTAAAAAGCTTCATGGGAATAAGCTTCAAGACATCACAAGCTTCTATCAATCGGGCTTGACATCTCTCTCGCGAGCCCAATGTTCAAACCGATGAAAAAGAATGCCGACATCAAATGGGGACTCCGAGCGCCAAACAGATTTTTGAGGAAAATCAAGACTCTACTTGGTTAATCCCCCAATTTCGTGCTCCGCCACATGAAGACAAGCCCCTACCTCGTGATGCCCCGTATCCGACGCAATGCATACGTCACCGGAAAGCAAATGCCAGCACAAGAGCATGCAAAAGACTTCCTGTTGAGCATGCAATCTACTTCGTAAGCCGGAAAGCTTCAAGGAAGTGAACTCGCCATCAAAGACGTAGTAGGAAAACTTGTACCGCCTTGGTACGGGTAGTCGGAAACCGAAATACTACATGCACGCATCTCGTGTTGCTCCTCCAGGTCTCCAAAGTGGACTCCCGTCCGATATCTCTTTGGCTAAGCTTTCATCTCGTCACAATGCGGCTTAGCCAAGCGGTTGGTCATTCTTCCCCGGCCGAGTTCGACATCAAGTACATGGTCGAAAATCAACAAAGGGCGTAGTAATGGCGTATCGCCTGGCCGACTTCCCGAAGCAATGAAACCGGCGGTCCCCGATCGTGCAATTTCCGTGACGACGGAATCTTTTCACTGACAAATGTAAATCACAAGTAAACTCTTTCTTCCTCGATGTGGAAGCAGCCAACAAGAAGGGGAATGAAATTGGAATGCTCCTTGCTCCATCCCAAGGACGAGCATACTCCCATAGCCATCAAGCCGAATTTCTGGAAGCAAAACCAACAATGCAGCCAGAGACACGAAGCCCGGCGTAAGAAGTTTGGAAGCCGCCAGAGCTGCAATATCTCGTAGTTTCATGGATACTGGAGACTCGCATTGATCATCAATCAAGTTATCCAACAAATGGAAGACGGCAGATTCTCGCCTTCTAAGTACCACTGGCATACATGGAAGAGCTCATTGCTCAGCCCGCGGACATCTCTTTTCACCATTCGGCCAAGAGACAGAATCGTTGCGCGTACGCCTGCAACCCCTTCGCTCTCTTCGGTCGGGGAATTCCTGATGGAAAAGTGTTAAAGAAACCCTCTCATTGTGGGGCGACGGGAATGGCCTCACTATTGAAGCCGCGAGATCGAAAAAGAAAAAGAAACGATCGACTAAACCCCGGTACAACCAGATTTTTACCAAGCACTTCCAAAGTTTTGAGAAGCTTCCTTCACAAACGAAGATTTAGAAAATACAGAAAGAAGGGATCAAAGCTAAAACATGATGGCATTAAACGCTCCGGCATCCTACTTCGTCATTCTGTGTGTATGTTATGCGCAAGCGCCACTAAGGGCCACTCCTTCCTGTGCAAGTAAACAAAGAAAAAGGCACAGGAAGCTAATGAACGAAGTTCGCAACGGAATCTGCGGTCCGGCATACGAACGCCCGAGCATTGACACAACGTATCATTCTCCGTGATGGGATACTATTGATATCGCATGGAAACAGACCGTATCTAGTTCGTCTGCTGCCGGCGATAAATGTCAACTGGTTCTTCCAACCTCAATCACATTCCTCCACACGAACTCTATCGCATGACTGACGCCCATTGCCTTTCGCCACATGGGGAATCGAATGCCATCGGGTAAGATCACTCTGTCCAGGAGCAATGGTCACGTGTCTATTTTAGTCGCAATGCCGACTACTACACCAAAACGGTAGAAGCCAACTGCATAAGGTACCGACTTCTAAGAAGGTGGCTGAGTTCATTCGAGAGAACATTATGTGCCGATACGGAGTGCCCAACGAGATCATATCCGACAATGGGACTCACTTCGAAGGAGATTGTGACTAACTATCGACCGACCGTAATCACGCGTCGCAAGCCTTCTCCCTACGCATCACAAACCAATGGTGGCAAAGAGTGAGGCACCAACAAGACTCCCCCGCCATGATAATCGTGAAGATGACCACTGCAGGCCTCGGACCGTGTCCGAAAAGCTACATCTAGTTCCTCTCAGACATGCCGTAACGTCGCCGTAACCGGCCACAGTGGGAGACTCCGTTTCAACTACTCTACGGAATGGAAGCGTATGTTGCCCGTGGAATTGGAAATTCCATCCTCCCGAGTCCTCTTGGAAAACGGGATCAATGAAGTCGCACATACAGAATGCCGTCACGACGAACTTGCTCTACTCGATTTGAGCTGCTGTATTGAAATCCATGGAACACACTCGAGTTTACCAAAGCGTAATGGCATGAAACATTCGATAAAGAAAGCTGGGAGATCCGAGACATCAGAGAAGGCGACTTGGTGCAAGCAAGGAAAAGCCTCTCCTAATGCTAGTACTCAATCACCTCGGAAAGTGGGAGCCTACCTCGGATGTGATCATTCAGTGGTACAAAGAATCTTCTCCTGAGGGAGCCACGAAGCTGTGCCAGTGACTTGGACTCCAAACTCCTTTCATTAACCCCTGCGGAACGGAAGCAAGCTCCGCAGATACTTCGCTTTGAGGAAGAGCACGAGTCAACTCCTCCTTCCCCATACACCGTCTCCTCAAAAGAATGCTAAAAGTGCTAAAAGAGTAATACCCAACCTGGACACATGCTCCGCCTTACCCATCTGTGTAAAAAATGTGGTCGCACTTCTTTGTCTTTACTTTTTCTCAAATTCATTCCTCCAAAGTGTCGAATCATTTGTGACCCGAGGCCCTTAGTCCACTCAGGTGCTGTGAACGTAGGTGTACCTATCATTGGTTCTATTTAAAAAACACAAAAAAAATACACAAGCAATCTAATTGTTTGTATTTCGAAAACTCTTTTCATTTAACCTACAAATTCACAACGGTTAAAACAATCTGGATGAGTTCAAGCACGGCCAACTCTGACTCGCTACACGCTAGCAAACTACAATAAAACATGAATCAATTAATGTGTCTCAATGACAAATGTAAGTGGATACTCGGGACAGTTAGTTGTCAACTCTAGTTTCCCGTATTGTGTCCTTCATCCTTCTTCCCTTTCCCTTTCCCCGGCTAGTGTTTCTTCACCTTTCGCAGGAAATATTCCGGAAGAGGCCTTCTACCCGGCTTCGTGGACTCTCTCTCGACACCTCCGTCAGTTTCGCGTGGCCGCTAACTAACGCAGCCTCCTTTCTTTCTAGCTCGTCTCGAGCCGCCTCGCTTCGAGCCATCATCACTGTTAAGCCATTGGCCTCCCGATCAAAGACTGTCTCGTCATAATCAGCCACGGCATCGCTGGGGGCACGATTCCCTGTGTGGTTAGCTCCTTGACTCGTCCGCCTCAAGGTCGAGCCATCCTGTGATCAGCAGACCTGGTCATACTCCGTCATTACAAGATAGCCATCTCTGTGTCTCCCCTATACACTCTTCATACCAGCTCATATATCAAGTCGACAAGCACGTAGTTCTCTCTCTCTCCGTGCGAAAGAGAACCTCGCAGGAAAAGTGACGCGTATTGCTACCACCGGCGACTGAACAGAAGAAGCGCCGGTTGGATCTTCCATCTCAGAGATCCCACCTCAAAGGGTAAGGCAAAGATAACTCGTGGACAGCTGGCTGCACCTCGCCCAGCCTCGCACTGCCGTCGCAAAACCAATGATGGAATATAGAAAGACGCCCGAGACCTTCCAGGCACTTCGACAACCAACAGACCCTCCCCGAGTGGTCCTACAAGTCTCAGAACTTCCAATGGGAACCCACCATCGCAAGTGATGCGTGTGGAGTCTCGGCCATCCGAGCTCCGGCTACTCGATCGCCCTATCACCGTAGGACGTCGAGAGAAAAACCAAGCGTCACAAGACATTGGCACCTCGTGCATCATCTCGTAGCCTCTCCCTCAACCACATGGTAAGCATAGCGGGACTCCTTCCCCACATGTATCGGCTACCGGTCGCCATTCGACCTATGCCCAGAACGTCTCGCCCAAGACCACGGCACGATGTCTCCCCCGCTCCAAGATTTGCCTCACCGGGTCCACGACAACGTGATGGCACACACCTGCAGACATGAATGTGAACAGAGTAGCAATCGCGCACAGAGCAAACGTGTCCCACGAAAAGACGCTCCTCTCGCCTCCTCCGGCAAATCTTTCGGGCAGTCCCGAAATGTCAACATAATCGGTATCCCGTATCAGACGCATCCCGTATGCTTCTCCAAATGAGATACCAAGCGAAGACACTAGCTTCTCAACATTGGCCATGCCACCAAAGCATACGGAAGAACTAGCTTCCGCCTCAGGTCCTCCTGCACGGCCCGGAAATCTTCAAACGTAGGGGTGACTTCGTTGTACGAAAAGATGTACACATTCCTCCGTACGTTCCAGAAGTGAGACGCGGCTCTCAAAAGATCCCAATCTGGTATGAGCTCCTTCAAAGCCCAAACAGATTTAATCCGGTAATGACCTTCGAAAAACCCTTTGTTACGCCTCGTGTGGTTCCGTACCCACGACGGAAAGTTGTCCAAATATCCCTCTTGCATCCGAGACGATAACTTGGGAAAGGGAGCCATGAAAAATGAAAGAAACCTTGGAAGTTTGAGAGAATTCAGGAATGATCAAAAAACTATGCGCGATTTCTTAACCAATTGCAAAGTCAAACCGCAATTTAAAGAATGCTGAAATTCATTCCAAGTCCGGCCGGGACTCCTCTGCAGCTGACTTGGTCAACTCTGCGCGCCCCTAAATTGGAAACATTTCCAAACAACTCCTGTTCACCCTTAAGAAACCTGCGTGCCGCCCATGGTTTCATTCAACCAATATCAGATCCCTTCCGCCTGTGCTCGTGCAAAGGCAAATAATTAATAATTAGTGCATATAGGCTTAAATTTTGACTCGTTCAATTTTTAATGCATTTCTCATTTTATTTATTTTTGGTTAACCTATTTCCTTATTTGCCAAAAATAACAGAAGGTAATCACTGAATAAATATGCGAAGTCATGTGTTCCGCCCCACGGGCGCCTTTTTGCAAATACGGTTCAAATCAAATTTGTTCTCGACAAATACATGCATTTTGTCTAAACAAAGCGTATAGAAAGAAAGCAGAAAATAGGACTACTCTAAGTCCCGCTCGTCATCCGTGCACTCGACGTATCGCTCCGCCGCCCGGATCCGTCGCAAACAGAACTCGCCAAATTCCTCCAAATGGGAATGGGCAAAAGGCCTCCTCGAGTACGCGAACTCGAGGACTCCCCCTCTCACGCCCAGAGTGCGCGTAAGAAGGAGCTCCAAATCCAGCCGTTCCGCCCGCGAACCGGCCGAACCCCTGTATAAAGTCCTCCCCACTGCCCGTGTGAGCAGGCGAACCTCTCGGCCTAGACGGCCCCCGATCACGAACATCCACGCTCCTCCGGAACTGCACCGCATGAACTCCACGAGCCTCCTAGCGTAGGCGGACCACCCGTCCACCAGCCTCATGGCATCGTTGTACGTACGGCCGTACACCTCGCTAACCAGGAAAGTCATCGAAGACAAGCGAAAGTACAGATGCAACATTTGCGTAATACTACTATCAAATGCGTAAAATCAAAAAGGTGCTCACCGAAGCATTGGGGTCCGCCACGTATCGTGGTCTCGGCTCGCCGGGAGCGGGATCACAAGTCGCCTACGCGAACCATCCAGCCCCAAATCGTACGCCCGGCCTAGCTCGTGGGACCGGAAAATCTCGAGGACCTCCAGGGACCTCGCCCTCGCTATGCTGCACCCGCGGGCTCCTCAGCCTCATCCTCAAGAAAACATCATAGGCGGCCCCCGCTATGATGTACTCTGTGTAGTACACGCCCGTATGTACCCCTCCAGGCTCATTCATCTACGCATCTCCCGGGATGCCGCATGTACATCGGAGGATCCACCGGCACCAAGGGAAGGGACCCCGACCTATGCCGACGAGTCACCCTCTCCCCGCATATATGGCATCGCAGTGAAGTCCCACAAGGAGCTTCCGCCGCCGTGTAGTCTCGCTAGCAATGCGAGCAGCGACGGCATCGAACCTACTCCACCAGTCAACCGGATCCTCTCGAGAACTCCCGGTTCGGTGCTCCGAGACACCTCCTCGTATGACACTCGAGTGCCAACTCTCGAAGAGACCGCCCTCTTCGCTTTCTTACGCCAAACCAAAGCATGGCAGGGAACAGGGTCGGCACGGCTCCTTGATGTCCCAATCCCGTGGATCGAACACCCATAGCACTGCACACGCCAAGAGAATGGAAAGTTATGTCGCCTACAAAGCGTATACATATGAGTACATAAAAGAGGCAAGGAAGAGAAAAAGTACGTAAACTTACATCCAAGACGGGCGTGAAGGCCTAAAGGAGTGCTCCTCTCCTCGCGAGAACTCCGTCCAGTGGAATGGTAGAGCTCGGCCGCCCAGCCTCCCCCACGCGAACCCCCTCACGGTATCCAGGTCTGTCAGCGACCCGAGTAAAGGGAAGTGACAGGACATGTCAGAAGTCGGGAATAAAGTCACCGACAGCAAACCAAAGGAACCCTCGAGCTGCGCTCCGCGGTCATCCTCAAGGATCCAGCCAGATAAGCGGCGACACCCGCCTCCGATGCCTCTCCATTGGCCTGTACCGAATGCCTAAGCCCCGGCATCGGTAATATCAAAACCCGGAGCCTGCATAACCGCTTCCGGGTGTAACCATCAACCCACACCAGTGTGTTGCCATAAGTCGGCAACCCAGTGATAGCATCAAAATCCGTGGGAGTCACCGTCGCCTCCCCCATCTCGAAATGGAAAGTGTGGGTCGTATCCCACCAATACTCGCTCGTAGCAACATACATGGACTCGGCCCTCGGCGTATCACTGTCGCAGCCCACAAAGACTGATGAACCCGGCCAACCCGAGTCAAGCACAAGCCGCCGCGGACTCCTCTCTCCTCTCGAGCCACGTTCGGGATAATATCCCACAATGCTCGCACCGCCTCAAAAGCACCCCGACTCTTACGGTTGTGGGTATCAACCGTCCTGTCCCCCTGCAGGCAAACAACACAGAAGCAACGTCAACAGAATGCACCAACGCATGTCAAAAGGATGCAATGCAGATACGGTTCTCATTCATTTCCTACGTATATTCCCATCATTTCGAAAACTCCGTCGAATCCGGAACTTTCAAAACATTTCGAAAACTCCGTCGAATTCGGAACTTTCAAAACATTTCGAAAACTCCGTCGAATCCAGAACTTTCAAAATATTTCGAAAACTCCGTCGAATCCGGAACTTTCAAAATCTTTCGAAAACTCCGTTTAAACCGGAACTTTCAAATCTCTTTCGAACATTTCGAAAATTTACTCCGTCCCGAATTAAAGCAACTTTAATTTTGGAAAATGCATCTAGACATGGAATTTTGCAACCAAAATTTTTATGTCATCTACCCATAGTGTCAATTGAACTACATCCTAGTCAATTTCGACAACAATTCATGGCAAAGTCAAAAGCCCCAATTCGGGCACCAAAATCCCTAAGTTCATTCCTAAACAAATTTCTAACATTTAAAGAATGCACATTCTTAAAATTAATGGAATTTGTAGGAAGCTTACTTGTCTCTTGATCCCATCCTTGGAGTTGTGTCTATCCCTCGCCGGATAAAACTCCGCCGGATTCAATGGATGCACAATGGTTCGAATGGTCCGAACCAATCGAGTTCTTTCGTCATCGGTCCTTCCGTGGCGAGCCATTGGTCCCAAATCACCTTCCATAGCGATTTTCCTTCACAAATACGGGCAAATCTCACAATTTGGGTTGGATTTTCTCTCCTCCTTTCTCTCCTCCTCGTTGGAATTTACGGAAGAAAATGGCTTCTCCTCCCTCGGCCTTGGTGCTGAAAAGGACATGGTCAAATTCAGTAAAAGTCCGGCCGGACTCTTACTGCACCAGGAAAATTTTCTGCCACTTTGGCCCCTCAGTTTATGCAGTTCCAATTTTACCTCTTTTGCCCCCCCCCCAAAAGTATAAAATTTCCCCAGTTAGACATTTCTAACACCCCATTCCCCGAGGATAAATTCCCAGTTAGTTTTCACTAACGCTCGTCTCCAGACGTTAAAATTCCTAATGGTTTTCACCATCACTCATATCCTTAATCGTGACCTTTCACGGTCCGATTTCAAATTCTCAATCGCGACCTTTCACGGTCCGATCTCAATCCTCAATCGCGACCTTTCACGGTCCGATTTCAATTCTCAATCGCGACCTTTCACGGTCCGATCTCAAATCCTCAATCGCGACCTTTCACGGTCCGATCCCATATCCTCAATCGCGACCTTTCACGGTCCGATCCCATATCCTCAATCGCGACCTTTCACGGTCCGATCCCATATCCTCAATCACGACCTTTCACGGTCCGATTTCAATCCTCAATCGCGACCTTTCACGGTCCGATTTCAATTCTCAATCGCGACCTTTCACGGTCCGATTTCAATTCTCAATCGCGACCTTTCACGGTCCGATTTCAATCCTCAATCGCGACCTTTCACGGTCCAATTTCAATCCTCAATCGCGACCTTTCACGGTCCGATTTCAATTCTCAATCGCGACCTTCCACGGTCCGATTTCAATCCTCAATCGCGACCTTTCACGGTCCGATTTCAATCCTCAATCGCGACCTTTCACGGTCCGATTTCAATCCTCAATCGCGACCTTTCACGGTCCGATTTCAATCCTCAATCGCGACCTTCCACGGTCCGATTTCAATTCTTAATCGCGACCTTTCACGGTCCGATTTCAATTCTTAATCGCGACCTTTCACGGTCCGATCTCAAACAGTCAATCCCGACCTTCGCAGTCCGACCTCCACTCTTCTATCGAGACCGTTCCACTTCACCGGCAACAGCAATAAGCCCGAACCCCAAGGCACGAACGCCTTGCAACAATCCCTCTTCGGCCATCCTCGTAAGCCCGAGCACCTTTTCACTTCAGCAAGTGAACATTCATCTCCCCGGCCGCCAGTCGTAAGCCCGACCGTTCCACCTCAGCGGCCATCAAGGTAAGCCCGCACAACAATCCCTCTTCGGCCATCAAGGTAAGCCCGAATGCTCATCCCCAGCAGGATTCTAAAGAAGAAATGTCGATCCCGCCGTGTTGTTAATAACGCCAGTTTAACACAACCGTTCCCCTCATTGTTACCTCATCCCCAGCAGGATAAACCTGGCAGCAGCAATAAGCCCAGTACCCAAGGCACGAACGCCTTCATATCAGGATAAATGTATCCTCGCAACTCCGGTTTGAGGCGCCACACGCCCTCGTCAGCATCGCAACTCCGGTTTGAGGCGCCACACGCCCTCGTATGATTCAGCAACTCCGGTTTGAGGCGCCACAAGCCCTCGTATGTTCAACTACTCCGGTTTGAGGCGCCACACGCCCTCGAAGGTTTCAGAAGTCCCAGGTTCAGACGCCTCCCAACAGTCTCTATTCAGGTAAAGGTACCTCGCGAATGGTCTCATTCAGGTTTAGACGCCTCCTAACATGTCTCGCTCAGGTCAAGGTCCCCATGCGCGGCCCTTGCACCTTCGAACTACGATCGGCTTGATTCCCGCTCGGGATACGTAGGAATCCTTTTCGCTAAGGGTCCAGCCAGCTGACCGCCCAGGTCTCTTTCAAAGTAAGGCATCCCGATTTGGATCCTTATCTTTTTCAACGACCCCACCTCCTTCGGAAGTGACATCGCTGAGGGGCTAACTGTAAGTACCCAAATCCGGATCGTCCAAATCCGTCAGAAAGTTAACTGAAATCCGTTAACTGGCCCGCTCCAGGTTAACCGGAACTCATTAAACTCCCTGTTGCTGTGCCAACGAGACATCCCGGGACTGCCCCGTGCATCCCGACGTCGAACCGTACTTAACACGTGTCATCTCACTGTAAGTACCCAAATCTGGCTCATGCCTTCCGGTTAAATTTCCCGGCAATTTCGGTAAGTTTCCCGGTAATTCCCCGGACCTTCCTAGTGTTCCGGAAATATTCCAGAACTGTTCCAAATTGATTATGGACTGAAAGGGAAGCTTCCCAATTAAGAAACACGTTTTTCTTAATTGGGAGGAAGCTTCTAGAATTTGCCACCTTGCATGTTTCTAGAAATGCTGAGTCACAAGGGATAATGCCGCACGGCTGCATTAGCTCGAGGTCTCTGGCCGCACGGCTTCATTAGCCTTATCCAGACTGCCTATAAATAGAGCCCCCATCTACCCATTTTAATCATCAACAAAAAGCATAATACTCTCATAATACGAAGAAGATCCTCCCAAGAGGTGCTGGAACCCCAAGAAGGTGAAGAAGAAGGCCAAGAAGCTACCTCCCTCCTCCTTGAAGATCCCAAGATCAAGTCCTCCTCCTAGCTCCGTCCAAAAGAAGAAGAGGAAGCCATTGGTAACCTCGCACGCCCTAACCTTGCATCCTAATTGCTTTATGTGATTATAATTGCTCATAGCATTTCATACATTGCATTTATCTTGCTTGGGACTTGGTAGTTTATCATAAAGATCATATCTTTATCCCCCTTTCCCCCTTTGCATGCATTAGGCATCCTTTGCCATTAAAGATGTAATCTTTGAATGAAAGGTGCATCCTTTGCACCTAAAAAACCCATTTTTCAATAAAAATATCATCTTCATGCATCCTTTGCATGTAAAAATTCAACCTTTATGATAAAAATGCATCCTTTGCATACAAAAACCTTTTTCAAGCATCCTTTGCATTAAAGATCATATCTTTATCCCAAATTAGCATCCTATGCTTTTCAAAATACAATCTTCATGCATCCTTTGCATATTCAAATCCCAATTTCTTCATAAAAATGCATCCTTTGCATAAAAATCATGTCTTTATGCATCATTTGCAAATAAAGATCATTTCTTTAAATCAAATGCATCCTTTGCAACCCAAAAATGTCATCTTTTCATTAAAAATGTCATTTTTAAATGCATTCCCCCATGTCCCCATTAGCAACCTTGGAACGGGCCGGTGTAAAAGATCCTATCTTTACATCGTTCCTTCCAAAAAGGTTTCACAATTTCTTTAGAAAGGGACACCCTTGAACCCTATATCTCCGATTATCACTTAAGATGAGTATGAAGCATCTATACGAGCTCGACCGTCTTAAAGTGTAGGATTGATGGGCTAAGGACCCTCCTTTTCTAAAGAACCTCATCTTTGACTATAAAGAGAGTCATTCTCTCGATCATGCAAGTCCCGAGGTTAAAAATGCAATGATCACAAGTCCAAGATGAGGACGGGATCATAATCCCGAATACATAAAATCCAAGAAATCCCGAGCGACAACCAACAAATGGTTTGTACGTCCGGAAGACGACTTGGGACATTCCCTCCCTTTATTTTCAAACACATGCACACAAGAAAGCACGCAAGCAAGCACGATTAATGGGATCTTGGGAGACTTGCTCCGGCAAGGCACCTTGGGTGAACGACGATCCGTTCTTCCCAAGGGGTAACTTAACCTCCGAACCCATAAAACCTTTTTTCAAAGTTTTGAGGTAATCAAAATGGCGTGGCGACTCCGTTTTTCAAATTAAACCGGATGTCTTCAAACTCGCGTGAATTTCCAAAAATAAAACAAAAAATTTGGGGCACACATTCACAGTTTGGCGACTCTGCTGGGAATATCCCAAAGGAGAAAAGCTTTGTTTTCAAAACAAAAGATCGATACTCGGTATATAGGTGGAAACCACTTAACCTTCCTGTACACTCCCTGATGTGGGAGTTGGGATAACCGGTGGTTTAACAATCCCACGTACCAGTATCCCATTTTCGAAAAAAAATATTTTTGAAAAAAAAAATAATAATAATAATAAAAGAAAGCTTCTCCCTTTGAGAGGGTTAGACTCCCGTCGCTGATTTCATTAATCGTGCTTGCTTTCTTTACCTTGCATTGCATCATTTGCATCTTGGAATCTGTGCATACTTTGAACGGGAAACAACCCGAAAAATAGCAAAGGAGTGGAACTCGGAAAATTGATCCATGCAGCCGTACGGCTCAATCCTCCTTGGATTCTCGACCGGCGACCTCGGGCAATTCCACCAGAAAATCATGGTTAACTGGGCAGCCCTAGCAGCCTTGGGGCTATTCACTCCATGATCGATCGGGGCTCCCGTAAAATTTACGTGCTTACGTGTTGCATTTTCCCCGTCCCGAAAATCATTCCTTTAAAACACATTTCGAAAATCTGTTTTAACTCAAAAAGGAACATTTTTAGGAGACCGCACACTACGCGCACTCCGATATATCCCGTACACTTTGCACGCACGTCCTTCAAACCCGAGGGTGGTTCCACTGCAGCCACGGACAGCCTTACGATGCTCCCGGCGCGCACGGAATCATCCCAACCTCCCCATGGCAAACAAAGGTCGACCAATGCACAGTCCGTGTCACACGTTTCAAAAAACCGTGACTTTTTTGGTTGGTTTTTGGTCTAGTCCGTGTCATATAGCCCAGTTGCATACCCTCGTAAATGTCAAGCCTTAGTTCATAACGGAAGAGGAACTCTGCCAAAATTCCGACAAGGAAAAATTGTCGAGATCTTGACTCCGACATTGACTTTGACTTTGACCTGCACGGAATGCGTAAGAGTCGAGACCAAGTCTTTACCAACAAATCAAAAGATCTTTCGCTCAAGCGAAGCTCTGCCAAAATTCTGACAAGGAAAAATTGGCAAGATCTTGACCCGGCATTGACTTCGATTCTAACCCACGCCCGGCGTATGCAACGAAGTTTAATGTGACACTGTGTCATCCGGCTTTTACCGCCCGACCCATGCCTATTATCTTCTCGAACATTACCGAAAGTCAAAACGTCATTCGCTCAAGCGAAATTCTGCCAAAATTCTATCAAGGCAGAAGGACGAGACTTTCCCGGTATTGCCTTGACTATAATCCGCATCGCTCGTGCGTTGAAAGTTCCTATGACCCGCTAGACCCGTTAGGAGCGTTCTTTACTCTCGGTCGGTGGGATCCGCGTGCCCTATAGGACCCTCGCCCGGGCCGTCCACCCCGGGAGGTCGAAATACTGTGGAATACGAGGGGCTTATAGACGTAGTGACGGAACCCACTGATCCAGGATCTAGAGTAGTTGCGAAAAAGAAGGGAAAATCCCCTTTTCCAACCAAATAGATATTAATAAAAGACACTGTTTTAAGTAAACTGGAAGATTCTAATTTGCATATTGCCTGAGCCTTCAGCCTAAACACCTACCCCGAGTCTAAACCTTTCCTATCCCTTTCCCGCAGCCGAGAAAGAAGTGGGTGAGAACACCGGCCGCCGACTTGTTAGCGCAGTAATTCTCGCAGCCGCCGTAATCCTCGCCTTGGTCACCCGCAGAGTCGAATGTCCGATTCGACAGAGAACAAAGACCGGTTTGGGTAACCACATGACTAGGGAAGAAGAGCTAGCCTATAGCCAATCCCTCCTCCATCCACATATAATCCATTGCCGAAGACTGCCCCTTTCAGCCTTTCCCCAACGTCCCGAGCCGTCGTGGTCCCGACACCCTCACGCCTTTGCATCCCCCGTGGAACTCTTTCCCTCCTTTCAGCCTAATCCAAATCTCCTTACCCCGGAATCCCAAGCACCACCCCGACCTCTCTAATTTCGTCAACGCCCGTGAATTTGCCTATCTCTCAGACAAGGGTAGTGAAGAATCACCGGAAATGAGAATAGGAATGGATGGATTTACAAAGATGATGACAGTCAAGAGAAGGAATGGACTTGGAGTCAGCAGAAGTGAAACCCAAAGGGCAAGATGAGGTAGAAAACCACATACCTGGAATAGGGGATGAAATCACTTCAAAGTGTATTTGCAGCCTGTGTGAAGGCTCGAAAAAGGAAAATGATGCTAGCTTAGATGAGGCAGTATATGAGTCCTACATCTTAGAGTTCAATACTCCTTACAAAGACTTGGTCGGCGAATGAAGGGACTTAATTGAAGCCCTAGCTGAAAGAGGAAAGTGGGCTCCACCCACCGATCTGGAAAACGTAAGCGTCGCTGAAGCCAAACTCTCATTAGGAAGAGTAGACTCGTTACGTGTTAGTTGTCACTCCCGAGACCTTGTCTCAAGAAGAGTGTATGGATGCCCCGGAAAGAGTCTTAAGTCTCGAGGCGACCCTGGGCCCCCTTTATGTCATGTGATGACAACGATGTTTTCTTGGTAATTCCCAAGTCAGAGGAGGAGTCCAAGATACCTCTTATATGGCGTCAAGTATCCCGACCTGCTTTTGCCCTCATTGGTCATCAAAGTCAAGACGAAAGTTCCCACGAGAGTTACCGCAGTGATACCGATGAAGACACAAATAAGTGCCGGAAGGAACAAGAGAGGAGTGGTTAGCCCGTAAGCCAAAAAGCCTGTAAAACCTTCCCGACAAGAAGAACAAACCCGCCATGAGGTTCGACCCCGCGTAAATCCTTATTGATGATGGAATTTCCCACTTCGTAAAATGTTTGGCCAACGTCAAAGATGCCGTCGAAGGCCGACCCCTAGAGAAAGAAGGGACATGTTTGATAGTGATGAGGAATGTGATCCCACTCGTTGAAAAATTGTTAGGTCCGGATGAGAAAGTCATTCGCTGTGCTCCAAACCCCGAAAGTGATAACTCCCGTTGCATGCCGACTTTGAAAAGTTTGAATGAGACCGTGAAGGCTCTAAACGGAGAAGGTAAAGCCGAAACCACCAATTGCTAAGCCAATCGTAGAGTCAAAACTCGAAAAGGTCGAAAGCCGTTAACTTGGGATCGTGTTCGAGAAGCGCCTATGCCTCCAAAGAGCGCCATTAATCGATTAATCGCCAGAATTAGCCATACGCCAAAGCAAGAGCCCGCCTCGACTTTGAAAGAGCTAATGTAATCCTCCAAGAGGAATAATGACCCGAGAAAATCTAATGTCTATGTGATGACTCGGCTCGGACAGATGAGTATTGAGCAGCCTAAGGGTGACAAAAGGAATGCCGTCTCTGAGCCAAAGACAGATAAGAGGCCTTATAAGCCGGAGGTAGAAAACCAGACTCGACAAAGAGGATCCAGTGTTGACTCGCTTAAAGTGTACCCAAGCCAATATCTCCTTGTGGTCCCCGTTAACCTCTTCATACCCTCATAAGTTGAAGCTAGAAGAACATTTGGCCAAGACCATGATGCCCATAGATGTCACCCCGCATGAGGTCGTCCAAATGATTGGAAGTATCCATTACGGAAACATCATTACCTTCACCGACTTGGACCTCGCCAAAGTATGGGGCTAGTCATAACGAACCCCTTTACATCACAAACCCAGCTTAGAGGAGCGTCGATTGCCACGGGTATTAGTCGATGGAGGGTCTCGCAATGAATGTCTTGCCGCCCAAGATGATGGACTTATTGGACTTGAAACCACCGTATTTGAAGCCTTCTAGTCGACTATTAAGGCTTATGACTCCACCGCACGATCGCTTTGGGGATTGCTACTCTCAAGCCGTAGTTCGGAAAAAGGTCATGGACGTTGATTTTCAAGTGATTGATATTCCGATTTCATTTATCGCTCTACCGGGACGGCCCCGGATCCATCGATAAATGGGGTAGCTCTACTTTGCACCAAAGGCCAAATTTCGCCAAATGATGGTACTATCACCACCATTTACTGGAGACAAAGGTCACTAAGAGAAGGAACCAAAGATCGGAGATATCCCGATACCGGAAATCAAACATGATGATGAAGGGCCGGCATTGACAGGATTCTCCGTAGCTCCTTCCAAAGCACAAGTGTGTTGTACCGACCTCACCACTACTTCCGATAAAATCCCTCCCGCCATGAGAATGATGAGAAAATGGGTTATCTTCCGGGACTTGGATTGGGTAGAAGACTTCAGTGGTCGCAATACCATCATCGATGCAAAGGAACAGACTACCGCATACGGCTTGGGGTACAAACCGAATTCTCTGAATGGCGTAAAAGCTAAAGGGGTCCAATCTTCATCCCTACGCTTATCCCTAACCCATTACTTTACAAAAGGCGGGACACAATACGATAAAAGTGATTACCGTATCTCCTTACGTAAAACCCTTCTCGGAAAATCTTGAGAAAATGAGGGGAAAGCCACCAATCCTCGTTCAAGAATGTTCCTTGACTTGCCGACATTCCCCGGGGCTACCACTACCGTTCGTAACGAGTATGTCTTCAAAGGGAACTCGACAAATGGCCAAAGAGTCAAGATCCGTGGTAATGGACTTCTCCGCCTTCGAGTTAGCTCTTCCGAAGATCGCCAGATAGAAGCCGCCGCAGTGAAGACAAATGGAGTGGGGCTTGCTACAGCTTGTTTGATGAAGAAGCTACGTATCCCGCATTTGATCGACTTCACTTTCGTATGATGAGATAGTTGCCGTAATTGGAGATGGTGGTGAAAATCCTTTCGATCCCCGCACTTTGGTAACTAAGACAGAGATGCCGTTGAAGAATTGGGAGACGTTCTCAGTGGCCAATAGCCAGCCGACAAAGAAATGATCGCGGAGCTTGGATTGGTACCCCGTCCTTCTCAATCTGCCGTGTCAAACACCCCGTTGTCCATACAACTTGAGTCAGAATCTTTGAATTCCAGCCCCTTCCGAGTCATCCGAAGGCCTCACGCCCGAGGACTATCAAAATGTAATCGATGTCATCTTTCCCCTTATTTTGAATGAAATGATAGATCTTTCGAGTATCCTCTTATTGCCAACTTAACAAATGATAAATTAACTCAAAACTTAACAATAGTTAATAATGAATCATTTGAACAAGATGCAAACACACTAAATGAACAATACATTAAAGAAATCTTTAAGGTGTTTCGTAAAAGAGGAAAACCGGGCCCAAGCCGCCGAGGAGGTTTTGACAAGTGTGAACTTGGGTACCGTCGAGGAACCTAAAGAGACACAGATCGGAAACTTCTTCCAGGGGGTTGAACGGGACAGATCGATCGATCCGCTCGTAGAATACGCCGACGTGTTTGCATGGTCATACAGTGGATATGCCGGGGCTAGACAGCTCAATAGTAGAGCACGTAATCCCTCTAGCACCAGATGCTAAGCCAAGAAACAAAACCGAGGAAGATCAAGCCAGTAATGGTCTCTACAGTCAAAGAAGAGATTGAGAAGCTAATGCGGGTAGGATTCATCGTAGTCATCGAATATCCGACATGGTTATCCAATATTGTGACCGTCACCAAGGCCAATGGGAAGGTGCGCCGCCGTGTGGATTTCCGAGATCCGAACAAGGCGCCCCCAAGGACGATTACCCTTTGCCAAACATAGACATCCCGGTGGACTCCACCGCCAACTACGAAGTCAAATCCTTCGTTGATGGCTTTGCAGTGCTACAACCAGATCAAGATGGCCGAGGAAGACCAAGAAAAGATGTACCTTCACCACACCGTGGGGAACTTATCGTTATACACTGATGCCATTTGGGCTTAAGAACGCCGGGGCTACTTACCAAAGGGCAGCGACCGCTCTTTTTCATGACATTATCAACAAGGAGATTGAGGTCTACGTAGACGACATGATAATGCACTCCAAAGGCGAGGATGGGCAGCACTTTGTTGACCCGCGGAAGTTCTTTGAGAGGCTGAGACAACATTCCATGAGACTAAACCCCGCCAAATGCACCTTCGGAGTGACAAGGGGAAAAGTGCTTCGGGTATATGGTCACTGAGCGAGGTATTGAAGTTGACACCCAAAAGATCAAAGCCATTATGGACATGAGGCCACCTCAAACCTGCATGTAAGTCAAGAGCTTTATGGGAAAACCGCAAAGACATCACCCGTTGCCACATCGCTGACCACTATGTGCGAGCCCATCTTCAAGCTCATAAAGAAGAACGTAGACACGTAATGGACCGAAGAATGCCAGATGCTTTTGACTGCATTAAGGCATACTTGGTACATCCTCCAAAGGCTATGCCCCCCACATAGATAGAAACCTCTTCTCGCTCTATCTCACCGTCACCGATACGGCAGCTGGGGCTATGCTTGCTCAGAAAAGAAAGACTCTCGGTAGAAAACGCCATTTACTTTGTCACCGGAAGCCAGCAGGGAAGTGAGCTCAATTACTCAGCGTGTGAAAAGACCTGTGCAGGACTGGTCTGAGTAGTCGGCAAGTTAAAGCATTATATGCAAGCCCACCCTGTGAATTTGGTCTCAAAAATGGACCCCATCAAGTATATCTTTGATAAGCCTTCCCTCTCGATGCGTCTAGCAAAGTGGTCCTTCTTCTTAGCAGAATACGACATCAACTATGTGACCAGAAAGGCCATCAAGGGTCAAGCGTTGTCAGACCACCTGGCGAACTTCCCCTGTAATGAAGACAGAGGGCCTGAACCCCAATTCCCAGATGAAGGGATCTTTGCCGTCGAGCCCGAAAACCGATGGCAATTATTCTTTGACGGAGCCGCTAACAAAAGAGGAAACGGCATCGGGATGCTACTGGTCGATCCGAAAGATGAGCATACACCCATAGCCCTCAAGTTGAACTTCCCTGCCACGAACAATGTTGCCGAGTACGAAGCCTGCATTGCTGGTTTGGAAGCTGCCCTAGAAAGGAATGTCAAGGAGCTCGAAGTTTACGGAGACTCAGCCCTGATCATCAACCAGGTTTCCAACAAATGGAAGACTGTGGACCCTATCTGCAGCGGTATCATGCCCATATGGAGGAGTTGACTGGACAGTTCAGAGAAGTGACCTTCCACTACTTGCCGAGGGAAAAAGAACAGATTCGCAGATGCCTTAGCTACTCTAGCCTCATTGGTAGAGATCCCCGAGGGAAAAGCCATAAAACCCTTCAGAGTGAGTAGAAGAGAAGCCCCAGCCTTCTGTTGTGAAGTAGACCTGGGACCCGAGCCTATAAAGGAACCCTGGTACAATCAAATTTACCAGTTCCTCAAAGATGGAGAGTCAGCTTTCAGAGACGAAGAAGGTAGACCAAAAGAAGGTGTCAGATCCAAGAGCTTGCAAGCCTTGAAAAGGTTGGCCTCCCATTATGTCATTCTAGGAGGCAACCTGTACAAAAAGCGATACCAAGGGCCACTCCTCTTGTGCGTCACTCAAGAAAGGGCCAAAGAGTTGATGACCGAAGTCCACATTGGTCCCTGCGGTCCTCATATGAATGCCAGAGCCCTGATGCAAGTGATCCTCAGAATGGGTTACTACTGGATTTCCATGGAAACAGATCGTGTCCAAAGACGTCCGAGCATGTGACAAGTGCCGCCGGTTTGCCAACCTCAACCATCTCCCCGCCTCATGACTCCGTACCGCATGACGACTCCTTGGCCGTTTGCAACTTGGGGTATTGACGTGATAGGGAAAATAGCCCCCATAGAAGCAATGGGCATGAATTTGTGCTAGTAGCCATCGACTACTTCACCAAGTGGGTAGAGGCCAAGTCCTACAAGGTTCTCACTTCCAAAAGTGGCCCAATTCATCAAAGAAAACATAATGTGCGTATATGGGGTGCCCAACGAGATCATTTCCGATAATGGGTCACACTTTGAAGGGGACCGCGATAGGTTGCCGTCGTAATTCGTAATCACTCGCCATAAGTCGTCTCCGTACGCACCTCGACTAATGGAGCCGTGGAAGCCGCCAACAAGACGCTCGAACGGATCATCCGGAAGATGGCCACCCGTGGTCGTGATTGGCCCGAAAAGCCGCACTTGGCACTGGGGCTACGTAACGTCCGTCGTAATGCCTACAGGAGAAACTCCTTTTGCCCTAACCTACGGGATGGAAGCAAGTGTTACCAAGTGGAGTTGGAAATCCCGTCATTAAGGGTCCTCCTGGAAAACAAAGTGTCAATGAAGTAGAATGGTTGCGCACTCGGCATGATGAGTTGGCTCGCTTGATGAGAGAAGGCTAAAAGCCATGGAACACACCCGAGCCTACTAGAGGCGAATGGCCGCAGCGTTTGACAAAAAGGTTAAGGCCAGTAGACATCAAAGAGGGTGACTTAGTGTTGAAAGTGAAGCCCCTACCGTAGACAACCCCGGGAAAATGGGAACCCGTTTGGATCGGCCCTTATGTGGTGCAGAAGATACTATCGGGAGGAGCCATGAGGCTTGCAGACCTGGACGGCAATCCCTTTGTCCACCCAGTCAACGGTGATAAGCTCAAAAGATACTATGTCTAAATAAAAAAAAAAAATCTTAGTGCAAAAAGAGTAATACCCAGCTAGGCTGAAAACCCCAAAAAGGGCGGTCTAGGCAAAAGACAGGGTTGCACATAAAATATATATATATATATATATATATATATATATATATATATATATATATATATATATATATATATATATAGTTCACCAGAATGAACTACGAAGACCTGAGCCCCTTAGTCTTTCTTGTAAAAGGGGAACGTAGGCAGCCATATATGGTTCGGTCTAAACAATAAAAAAGGGCAATCAAGCTTCCATGAAGTGCGTCCTAAAAAAATAAAGGGTATTTCAGTTTTCATAAAACGGGTCCCAATCAATAAGACATTTGAATTTCCATGAAATGTGTCTTGATTAATTTCTAAAATAATATTTCTTGTTCATTACAAGTTAAAAACTTCTTGATGAGTTCAAGCACGGTCTACTCTTGACTCGCTAACCTGCTACAAAGATCTAAAATACAAAAAAAATTCCTAAATAAACTAATGTGTTTGCAAAATGGCAATAAGGGAATCCTAAGAAAAGATCCGCGCCGTCATTCGCCGAGTCTTTTTGGTCTTCTTCCCTTTACCTCGACCCCGTCGAGTTTTCTTTCTCTTCTTTTCTATAAGGTCGGTATCCCTCATCCCAATCTCCGGTATCCTCACCGGAGCCTCCACCAAACCCGTGTCAATAAGTGCCCTCTCTATACGAGCACGAGTCCGCACCTCCTCCCTCTCGAGTCTCGCCAAAGGAGCGACCTGACAATCTCTTGTATCGAGCCTCCATATCTCCGATTAGGTCACCTAACCGGTTATGGCGACTCGCCTTAGCCTCGCCTCCCTCGTAGTCCTACTCGAGTCCGCGCCGGCCCCCAATAAAGCCCGACGTCTCTCCCCGTAATGACTCCGAGTCGCTCCCATTTCCCTCTCGTACTACCCAAGTAGACAGTGGTCAAGATGGTACTCTTCCCGCTCCCGAAGATAGCCCCGGGTGGGAAAGCAAAGTTGTATGTCCAAGCCCTCGAGAAGAATGAGAAGCCGGGCCGGATCTCTCATGTCCAATGGCATCACCTCCATGGTCCGGATGTCCTCCCAATCGCTCAATGGCTCCCGTAATGCCCCAAACCGCCCGGATACCAAGCAGGAATGTAGAAGGACGACCACAGTAACCCCGGAACCCTCACAAAGATAAGACTCCCGAAATATCCTCTTGGTCTCGCAATCTCCAAAGGAGGTATCCACCAACGGATGTCCGAAGTGGATAGCCTAGCCATCGTCGCCTCCTGCCTACCCCGGTCCCGTTGCCTCTGCACCTCTCCGAGAAATCACCCAAGGGCACCGAGTCGGCAAAGCCCCCGGCAAAGCCCCGAGCCTCTCCCCGCAGCCCAAAAAGTCAGCACACTGACTCCTGCACCTCATAAAATGGTCTCCCCTAGCCATCCTGTCAATGCCATGCAATGTCTCACCCAAGACCAGTGGGACAATGTCTTTCCCAGCCCTGCAGTCTCTGACCATGTCTAAGAGACCACCATGACAGATCCCCACGGACTCAGTGTGAACAGAGTAGAAAATATGCAGAGAATGAAGGCATCCATAGCCACCGTGGTCGCAGCCATAGCCGGAGACCCAAACTCCGCCCGGATACTGTAAAGGTCAATCCCGTCCGGGCTATCATCATCCCCTCGCCTCTTCCAAAGAAATCTGCAGAAAAGATGCAAGCTTTACCGCCACCGGCACGTCTCCGATCAGTGGAATAGATATAGCCTCAATCTCGGGACCCCCAATCAAGGCTCGGAAGTCTTCATGCGTTGGGACAATCTCGTTATAGGAAAAGCAGTAGACGTGTCTCCGGACGTCCCAAAACCTTGCTGCTGCTCTCAAAAGGTCCCAATCGGGCGGGAGATCCCTCAAATACCATAAAGACTTGATCTTGAAGGAAGAATCAAGCAGCCCCTTGTGAAATTGGAAGTTGTGCTTCACCCAAGATTGAAGATCGGACGTAAAACGGCCTCGCTTCCCCTTGCAATCCGACGGGCTTCTCCATCGCAAAATGACCAAAGATGGTGTCTTTAAGTCCAAAATGTGCTCGGGAACAATTGGGACAAGTCTAGAGTTGAAAATGAAATGAAATGGCCAAGCCTTGCTTTTATTCGTAAAATAACCAGCCTGCATGTAACCGTGAGCCGCACGGCTTCATTTGCCCTCAGACCAAACCGCACGGCCTCATTCGCCATCTCGCAGAAAATCTGCAAAGAACCAAAGTTACCGCCCAAAGAAGTTTTCACCCCACTTTCTCAACCAAGACCCGTACAAAAACATGTCCGTAAGTCATTCAAGCATTTATACATCATCATATATCATTTTGGCCCAGCCAGCCCCAATTCCAAGCAAAAACTGCCCCAAGGCTCAGATAATATGCAAATTTAAAAAGCATAAATTAGAAAAGTAAATAAAGCATTACTACAATGTCTTCGCCCCATCGGCGCCCAAATAAAGTAAAAAAAAAAATAAAGTGTGCATAAAATATGTCCATTGTTTGTTTTGTTCCTAATTCCACTCTAGAGACCTCCTAGGCCTCCGATTCTTCTTCTTCTTCATCAATACTCAGCTCATAGACGCTAGCCTCCCTCATCAAGTCCTCCTGGTCGCTCACATCAGACAGATGGACATTATCGTGCCCGTACTCAGCCCACCGCCTAGAATGTCGCATTGGGTCCCCGCCCCCGAGGCATGGCACCGGAAGAGTACTCCGAGGCCGATGAGGTAGACGCCGTGCCCCCGACATGCCTTCTCTTGCGCCCGGGCTCCCGCGTCCGCCGCCGCTTTGAAGCACAGCGCCTTCCTCGTAAGGGACCGGCACATGTCCTTCCAGCCCCGTTCGCCCGACCAATCGTCATAGGTGCGAGCCGGAACCCGAGAAAAAGAAGAGAAAAATCTCAAAAATCTTCGTAAAATCTCGTAATTGCAAAAAGCAAAGAAAGCTAAAAAGGGAAAGACCCTAAAAGTATACTTACAAAGGCTTGCCAAATGCAGGTGGTATACTGGGGCTCCCTAGTGTCTGGGGACAGAATCCTCATCCTCCTAGGTACTCCATGGACCACGTAAGACAAAGCAGGAGGGATCGGCGGGCCGCAGGCTCATCCTCCCCATATCCCCGAGTGACCGCCGCCTTCACTAGCTTCGTGGCGTCCTCGTGCGCCGCTCCACAAACACAGGTAGGGGGTATCCATATCAAAATACTCCTCGCCGGCCACGCCCGCTCGGTACTCTAGCTATCTCATTTGCCTCGCTAATCCTCGGGCCGTAGCATCCGTGGCCGGAGGATCATGGGGAGTAATGGCGTCCAATGGAGGGACATGGCCATGCCGCTCGAGAAACGGTCCCCCAAATATATGACATCACATGTCGCCCCGCCGCCCACCTCCTCTCGCCTCGTCGCCTCAATGGCCTCTCCCAAAGAAAATCTCCTGATACCGCCCCCAAGGGTAGAAGTCCACTCCGTCATGCCCATCCCCGTTGATGACCGGCCTCACCATCTTGTAATCAAAAGTAATCCGGGTCTTTCCCGTGAACTTATCCCTCGCATCTCCTCCAAATGGATCATAGCAGTGGAAGATGGTGATATCGCTCCGCTGGGTTCCACTGAAAGAACCCGATCACCTCACGTAACTGCACTCCGCATGTTCAAAACATCAAAAAGGGTCATTTCTCTCTCATAAAAGTCTCAAGACAGAAGAGAAAAGAGAAAAGAAAGAGAGACTACCTCAAGGGCAAATGAAAAGGCCCCATGGAAGCAGCTTTGTTCCTACTCGTACATGTCCAAAGAGAAGTAGAGCTCCGCCAATCCGGCCTCTCCCCAAGAGACCGTCCCTATCCCATCCACATCCTCCAGAGTCGAGGAGGCAAGTCATGGCCGGCCCTGTAATTAGCAAAAATGGTGACCGACGCATCAACCACACAAAGGCTCTAGCGCCATCAAGGCCACATCACTAACGGCAAAGTCCCGTATGCGCTTCGGGATCGCCACCTCGACATTCCGTGTCTCCATCCCTAGCCCCTTGGGAATCAACTCAAACCCGACCAAAGCTCGGAACTCCTCACTGTAATATGGTCCCTCCAAGTCACGGTGCCTCCCAAAGGAACCGTAGACCAGCTGATAGCCGTGAAATCGCCAGGAGTCACCGTCGCCTCTCCCCACTCGATGGAAGCTATGAGTGCTATCCCACCAAAACTCAGATAGGGCCTGGACCAATCCCTTGCTCTTAGAGGTGATGTGGATCCCCCTGCCGATAGCCTCAATGAAAAGATCTAGGCCGGTAGCCCGCACCAGCTGCTTGGGATTTACCCCATTTTTCTCGAAATCAGGCATCCTTTCCCAAAGCCTGACCGCTATCTCAGATGTTCCTCTAGACTTGTTCTCCTGTAGACAAGCACAACAAAGAAGTGTGTCAGTCTTTCATCTCATTCCAAAAGCATGCATATCTTCAAAAAGTGCACATATTTTCAAAAGAAAAACATTCACAAAAGTTTTTCTAGCATCCTTTGCATCAAAAAGCGTCTTTCATCACTTGAAACACGTCATGTCAAGCCCCATTGCTTTCCTAAAGCACAAAGTCACAATTTTCACAATTCTTTGCACAGAAGCATTATTCTTTCAAAAATGGCATGCATGAATCCTTTTCATCTTCCAAAATCTTGTTTCTCATTGATAATCAAAATTTTGACCTAGTTCCAGCACATGCAAAAACTCCGTCTCACTTTAAACAATTATCATTCTTACTTTATTTTCGAGAAAAAAGTGGGTCATTCCCATTATGTTTATCAAATAAATTGCACATGCATGTTCTTAGCCTCATAGGTTCATCATCAATGTCATTCAAAAATCCTAGGAAAATCCTAGAAAATTCCTAAAATTCGGGTCAAGCCCTAAATCAATCAAAATTCAATTAAAATCGACGGAATCGAGCCAAATAAGAACGCTTACCCCAACCGATCGCGGGTTCGTCGATTTGTGCTCTCTTCTCCCCGGATAAAGCTCCGATGGAGGCGTAAGAAAGTCATACTTTCTCTCCGTTCGAACGAGCTCTTTCCTCCTCCTCCGAGCGGCTTCCGAGATGTTTCTTCTTGCTTGCCTTGGCATAGGATTGCCCTCCGGATCCATTCTTGATCAAAGAAAGCAAGGGAATTGAAGAATTTTGAAGAAATTTTCTCTCCTCTCTCTCTTCCTCGGCTGGAATGGGCGGCAGTAATGCCCAATTGCCCGTTCAAATCTGTTTTAAATAATCTGGAAAAAACAGACTTCTAGCCGTACGACTTCTTTTGCCTCCATCTCATGCCGGGCGGCCTCATTCGCTCTGAGCAGAAATTACAATTTTGCCCCTGGACTTTCCACTTGGGCCTACAATTCCCGTTAT
This sequence comes from Adenophora triphylla var. japonica, assembly GCA_022495995.1. NCBI lineage: Eukaryota > Viridiplantae > Streptophyta > Magnoliopsida > Asterales > Campanulaceae > Adenophora > Adenophora triphylla. The sequence goes on along the minus strand of JAFEMH010000152.1, from coordinate 943,314 downwards.
CCTTTAACTGAGATAACATCCTTTTCAGATGATGTCCCTTATCTCCTAAGCAATTAAGCTTTCTTCCCAGTCGCCTCCGTTAATTCCGTTATAACGGAATAACGCTAGGTGACAACCTCCGAATTGTCGAAATCCGAACTCAAGCTACCTCTATCACGAATAGTGAAGTATGCTCGAGTTCTTCTTAACTTTAGATACCTCTATCCTGAATAGTGAAGTATGCTAAAGTTCATCTAAACTTAAGCTACCTCTATCCCGAATAGTGAAGTATGCTCGAGTTCTTCTTAACTTTAGATACATCTATCCCGAATAGTGAAGTATGCTAAAGTTCATCTAAACTTAAGCTACCTCTATCCCGAATAGTGACGTATGCTCAAGTTCTCCAAACTTTAGCTACCTCTATCTCCTCGATAGTGACGTAAGCTCTAGTTTCCTCAGGTGACAACCTCCATTAATTGTCAATCAGGTGACAGCCTCCATTAATTGTCAAACCCTCAAGGATCCTAGACATCGTTCCTAACTATCTAGTGATGCTTGAACTACGATCAAGGCTTGATTCCTCCGGGATACGTAGGTAGCCTTTCATAAAAGGTCCATCCATCCGACCACTTTGGTCATCCTGTTCCTTTGTCACTCATCAGTGATGAAGTAACCCCTCATAGAGGTTAAGATATCTGACCACATCGGCCACTTCTAGCATATCCCCGCAGGATCAATTGCTTGACCTCTTAGGTCATTTTCTTCTACTTCCCCAAAGAAGAGACCCGCTTTCTCTTCTCCATTCCCCACAGATCTATTCTCGAACTACGGCCCGGCTTGGATTCCCACTCGGGATACGTAGGTAGCCTTCCAGAGGTTCAGCCACTCGACCACCTCGGTCTCTCAATCCGTCTCGGCATTCACCAGATCGGATCCTTTTCTATCGACAACCCCACTCGCCTTGCAAGTGACGTTGTCGAGGGGCTTCTGTAAGTACCCAAATCTGGCTCATGCCTTCCTAAGTAAATTTCCTACAATTTCGGTAAGTTTCCCGGTAATTCCCCGGACCTTCCTAGTGTTCCGGAAATATTCCAGAACTGTTCCAAATTGATTATGGACTGAAAGGGAAGCTTCCCAATTAAGAAACACGTTTTTCTTAATTGGGAGGAAGCTTCTAGAATTTGCCACCTTGCATGTTTCTAGAAATGCTGAGTCACAAGGGATAATGCCGCACGGCTGCATTAGCTCGAGGTCTCTGGCCGCACGGCTTCATTAGCCTTATCCAGACTGCCTATAAATAGAGCCTCCCTCTACCCATTTTAATCATCAACAAAAAGCATAATACTCTCATAATACGAAGAAGATCCTCCCAAGAGGTGCTGGAACCCCAAGAAGGTAAAGAAGAAGGCCAAGAAGCTACCTCCCTCCTCCTTGAAGATCCCAAGATCAAGTCCTCCTCCTAGCTCCATCCAAAAGAAGAAGAGGAAGCCATTGGTAACCTCACACGCCCTAACCTTGCATCCTAATTGCTTTATGTGATTATAATTGCTCATAGCATTTCATACATTGCATTTATCTTGCTTGGGACTTGGTAGTTTATCATAAAGATCATATCTTTATCCCCCTTTCCCCCTTTGCATGCATTAGGCATCCTTTGCCATTAAAGATGTAATCTTTGAATGAAAGGTGCATCCTTTGCACCTAAAAAACTCATTTTTCAATAAAAATATCATCTTCATGCATCCTTTGCATGTAAAAATTCAACCTTTATGATAAAAATGCATCCTTTGCATACAAAAACCTTTTTCAAGCATCCTTTGCATTAAAGATCATATCTTTATCCCAAATTAGCATCCTATGCTTTTCAAAATACAATCTTCATGCATCCTTTGCATATTTAAATTCCCAATTTCTTCATAAAATGCATCCTTTGCATAAAAATCATGTCTTTATGCATCATTTGCAAATAAAGATCATTTCTTTAAATCAAATGCATCCTTTGCAACCCAAAAATGTCATCTTTTCATTAAAAATGTCATTTTTACATGCATTCCCCCATGTCCCCATTAGCAACCTTGGAAGAGACCGGTGTAAAAGATCCTATCTTTACATCGTTCCTTCCAAAAAGGTTTCACAATTTCTTTAGAAAGGGACACCCTTGAACCCTATATCTCCGATTATCACTTAAGATGAGTATGAAGCATCTATACGAGCTCGACCGTCTTAAAGTGTAGGATTGATGGGCTAAGGACCCTCCTTTTCTAAAGAAACTCATCTTTGACTATAAAGAGAGTCATTCTCTCGATCATGCAAGTCCCGAGGTTAAAAATGCAATGATCACAAGTCCAAGATAAGGACGGGATCATAATCCCGGATACATAAAATTCAAGAAATCCCGAGCGACAACCAACAAATGGTTTGTACGTCCGGAAGACGACTTGGGACATTCCCTCCCTTATTTTCAAACACATGCACACAAGAAAGCACGCAAGCAAGCACGATTAATGGGATCTTGGGAGACTTGCTCCGGCAAGGCACCTTGGGTGAACGACGATCCATTCTTCCCAAGGGGTAACTTAACCTCCGAACCCATAAAACCTTTTTTCAAAGATTTGAGGTAATCAAATGGCGTGGCGACTCCGTTTTTCAAATTAAACCGGATGTCTTCAAACTCGCGTGAATTTCCAAAAATAAACAAAAAATTTGGGGCACATATTCACACTCACGTAAAAGTATGGCTTTCCCGAAAACGCATTTTCCGGCACTTTCCGGGGCATTTTGGACATTTTCCTGACAGCTTATTTTAAAAAACGGACAAAACCGGATCGGGAACGAACTCCCACATGGCGGTGACTCAGAGGGCACGTGGGCGCCCATGCCACCTCCCTCTAGTCACTCTTCAATCACAAATAAAGGCCAAAAGACCAAAATACCCCTGATTTGCAAGCCAAGTCCGGCCGGACTCCCTGTGCACATTTTCTGAAATTGCCAGCAAGTCCTTCAAATTCTCAAAATACCACAAAACCCCCTGAATTCAGGCAAAGTCCGTCCGGACTCCTACTGCATTTTTCACCTATAAATAGAAATGGCTGTCAAAGCCAGAAGAAGGGGACTTTTTACACCAAAAAATCACCACACCCCTCGGCCCAAACTGATTTCACCTCTTTCGAGCTTCCGTTCCGTCTCGATTCATGTGAAACCTTTGTATTTCGATCAAATACGCCCCTTAATACTTCGAAACAACCTTTCGAACCACTTTCCATGTCCCGTACTCACCTTCCGAGCCAAAGGAGTCGACCCTAGCCATAGGTATAACTCCCTCTCTCTAAATCTTTCATTCCGTCTCGGTTTACGCGCCAGTCGCTACAACCGTTTCGAACATCGTTATCGAAATGTAGACGCCTCCGTCTAAAGGGTTCCGATACGTTTTAGCCCCTCGATCCTCTTCTCTTTCCGTAAGAGAAGTAATCACGGGTTAAAACGGCGTTCCGACCCCGTTCCGTTTACTTTTATGTCATTTACCAATTCCGGATCGATCGATCCGTTGATCGTTATTTAATTTCTGTCATTTACAAATCCGAGCCGTTTGGCCTCGTTGATCGTCATTTACAAATTCGAGCCGATTGGCCTCGTTGATCGTCATTTACGATTCCGGATCGTTTGATTCCGTTGACACTGCTTTCAATACTGTCATTTATAAGTCCGACCCGTTTGGATCGTGATAGTATTTAATTTTCAAAGTCCGAGTCGCAACCCGATTCGTTGATTGCATATCATTTAATACGCATTTTTCCCGTAAAAATCGTTAACAATGTAATGCCCGGTTCAAAACCGGAGTTCGTCTGTCGAACTCTCTTTCAAATCTCGCGACATGACGTTTGGCCTCCAAACGCTCATCTTCAAACTAAAAGCTGCCATTTGACACTCAAAATCATTTAATACGCATTTTTCCCGTAAAAATCGTTAACAATGACATTCCCGGTTCAAAAAATCGGAGTTCGACCTTCGAACTCCTTTTCAACTCAAAATCGACGTTTGCCACGCAAACGCTCATTTCCATCTCAAAATCGACGTTTGCCACGCAAACGCTCATTTCAAACTCAAAATCGACGTTTGCCACGCAAACGCTCATTTCAACTCAAAATCGACGTTTGCCACGCAAACGCTCATTTCAAACTCAAAAAACGATGTTTGTCATTCAAACGCTCGCCTTTTCAAATAAGTCACCTAATCAACGTTTGACATTCAAACCAAGATTAAGCTTGTCATTCAAGCCCCTATTTCAAAACACGCACACACACACACACGATTTCGAGAAAGGTAGAAAGACTCGTCATGCGAGGCGTTTCGGGCGATCTCGTAATACTCTACCCGAAACGTAACGTGACCTCCGAACCTAACAATCTCTGGTCCTAAAAGATTTTTACTCGTTTTTGCTGCCAATAAAAATGATCCCCATTTTCAAAGCTTTTTCCTAAGTTTTTGCTACCAATAAAAACGACACCATTTTCAATAGCCGTTTCTCAACGTTTGGGCTCAAAATACAAAAACTGCGTGGAGACTCCTCATTTTTTCCTTCCCATGAAGCGAGGTCTCAGACACCAACCCTCCGCGAAAGACAATCGCGTTTCGCGCTCCGCGCAAAATCCCGGGTAATTTCACAGGGGCTTTACCGACTCAGTGCCCTTGGGTGATTTCCCGGAGGGGTTTACCTCGACAGCAGGACCAGGGTGACTGGGAGCTGATGATGGCTAGGTTATCCACTTCAGACATTCGCTGGTGGGTACCTCACTGGAGGTTGCAGACCCGGAGGACATTTCAGGAGTCCTATATAGTGAGGGTTCCAGGGTTCTGCTGGTCATCCTTCTACATACCCTGCTTGGTATCCAGGCAGTTCGGGGCCTTACAGGAGCCGTTGGGCGATTGGGAGGACATCTGTACCATGGAGGTGGTGCCATTAGATATGAGGGATCCGACCAGCTTCTCATTCTTCTCGAGGGCTTGGACGTATGCTGCTTTCCCACCCAGGGCCATTCTCAGGAGCAGGAAGAGTACCATCTTGACTACGGTCTACTTGGATTGGTATGAGAGAGAGATGGGAGCGACTCAGGTCATATTGGGAGAGAGGCGTCAGGCTTTATTGGGGGCTGACTGCGACTCGAGCAGACTCGAGGAGGCTCAAGCTAAGGCGAGTCACCATAACCAGTCGGGTGACCTTATCAAAGATATGGAGGCTCGATATAAGAGGCTTTCTGAAGTCGCTCCCTTGACTGAGGCTCAGAGGGAGGAAGTGCGGACTCGTGCCCGTGTTGAGAGGGCACTTATTGACACCGGCTTGATGGAGGCTCCAGTGAGGATACCGGAGATCGGGATGAGGGAGACCGACATCTTGGAGAAGAAGAGAAAGAAAACTCGACGGGGTCGAGGTAAAGGGAAGAAGACCAAAGAAGACTCAGTGAATGACGACTGACAGATCTTTTCTTAGGATTCCCTTATTGCCATTTTTTGCAAACACAGTAGTTTATTAGGCATTTTATTGTATTTTAGATCTTTGTAGTGTTAGCGTGAGTCAAGAGTAGACCGTGCTTGAACTCATCAAGGAGTTTTTAACTTGTAATGAACAAGAGATATTATCTTAGAAATTAATCAAGACACAATTTCATTGAAATTTCAGATATCTTATTGATTAGGACCCATTTTATGCAAACTTGAATATCCTTTATTATTGCTTAGGACGCATTTCATGGAGACTTAATCGCCCTTTTTATTGTTTAGACCGAACCATAAATGGCTGCCTACGTTCCCCTTTTACAAGAAAGACTAAGGGGCTCAGGTCTTCGTAGTTCATTCTGGTGAACTCTTTTTTTTATGTGCAACCCTGTTTTTTGCCTAGACCGCCCTTTTTGGGTTTTCAGCTTAGCTGGGCATTACTCTTTTTGCACTCAGATTTTTTTCTTCTTTTTTTTATGTGCAACCCTGTTTTTTGCCTAGACCGCCCTTTTTGGCTTTTCAGCCTAGCTGGGTATTACTCTTTTTGCACTAAGATTTTTTTTCTTTTTTTTTTTTTTATTTTCTTTTTTTATTATTTTTTTTAGACATAGTACCTTCGGAGCTTATCACCATTGATTTGGGTGGACAAAGGGATTGCCGTCCTGTGTCCGCAAGATTCATGGCTCCTCCCGATAGTATCTTCTCGCACCACCACATACGGGCCGATCCAAACGGGTTCCCATTTTCCCAGTGGGGTTATCTGCGGTAGGGGCTTCACTTTCAACACTAAGTCACCCTCTTTGATGTCCCCGGCCTTGACCTTTTGTCAAATGCTCGGCCATTCGCCCGGTAGGATTGGGTATGCTCCATGGCTTTTAGCCTTCTTTCATCGAGCGGGGGCCAACTCATCATACCGGCTACGTAGTCATTCTACTTCGTTGACACTTTGTTTTCTAGGAGGACCCTTAATGACGGGATTTCCAACTCCACCGGTAACACCGCTTCCATCCCGTAGGTTAGGGCAAAAGGAGTTTCTCCTGTGGCCGTTCGACAGACGTCCCCGTAGCCCGAGTGCCAGTGCAGCTTTTCGGGCCAATCACGACCACGAGTGGCCATTTTCCTGATGATCCGTTCGAGCGTCTTATTAGCAGATTCCACGGCTCCGTTAGTTTGAGGTCCGTATGGGGATGACTTGTGGCGAGTGATTTTGAATTTCGACAAGAACCTATCGCAGCCTTCCTTCAAAGTGCAACCCATTATCGGAAATGATCTCATTGGGCACCCCATATCTACACATTATGTTTTCCTTGATAAACTGGGCCACCTTCTTGGAAGTGAGGACCTTGTAGGACTTGGCCTCTACCCACTTGGTGAAGTAGTCGACGGCCACTAACACAAATTCATACCCATTGCTTCTTGTCGGGGCTATCTTCCCTATCACGTCAATACCCCAAGTTGCAAACGGCCAAGGAGTCGTCATGCGCAAGATGTGTCATGAGGCGGGAGATGGTTGAGGTTGGCAAACCGTTGGCATTTGTCACACGCTCGGACATGTTGGACACAATCTGTCTCCATGGAAATCCGGTAGTAACCCATTCCCGAGGATCACTTGCATCAGGGCTCTAGAATTCATATGAGGACCGCAGGGACCATTGTGGACTTCAGACATCAACTCTTTGGCCCTTTCTTGAGAGACGCGTAAGAGGAGTAGTCCTTGGTACCGCTTCTTGTACAAGCTGCCTCCTAAAATGACATAATGGGAAGCCAACCTTTTTAGGGCTTGCAAGCTCTTGGCTTTGACACCTTCTTTTAGTCTACCTTCTTCGTCTCTGAAAGCTGACTCTCCATCTTTGAGGAACTGGTAAATTTGATTGTACCGGGTTCCTTGATAGGCTCAGGTCCCAAGTCTACTTCACAACAGAAATCCGGGGCTTCTCTTCTACCCACTCTGAAGGGCTTTATAGCTTTTCCCTTGGGGATCTCTACCAGTGAGGATAGAGTAGCTAGGGCATCTGCGAATCTATTCTTTTCCCTTGGCAAGTAGTGGAAAGTCACTTCTCCGAACCGGCCCATCCAACTCCTCCGTATGGGCATGATTCCGCTGGGTCCACAGCCTTCCATTTGTTGGAGACCTGGTTGATGATCGTGGCCGAGTCTCCATAAACTTCGAGCTCCTTGACATTCCTTTCTAAGGCGGCTTCTAAACCAGCAATGCAAAGCTTCGTACTCGGCAACATTGTTCGTGGCGGGAAGTTCAACTTAAGGGCTATGGGCGTGTGCTCATCTTTCGGATCAACCAAGAGCATCCCTACGCCATTTCCTCTTTTGTTAGCGGCTCCATCAAAGAAAAGCTGCCATCGGTTCTCGTGCTCGACCGCAAAGATCCCTTCATGCAGGAATTGGGGTTCGGTGCCCACGGTCCTCAAGTATCGGGAAGTTCGCCAGATGGTCTGACAATGCTTGACCCTTGATGGCCTTTCTGGTCACGTAGTTGATGTCGTATTCAGCCAAGAAGAAGGACCATTTTGCTAGGCGCATCGAGAGGGAAGGCTTGTCAAAGATGTACTTGATGGGGTCCATTTTTGATACCAAGTTCACAGGGTGGGCTTGCATATAATGCTTCAGCTTACCGACTACCCGCACTTGCCTCCCGCACAAGTCTTTTCACATGCCGAGTAATTGAGCTCACTCCTCCGCAGCCTTCTACCGACAAAGTAAATGGCATTTTCTACCCGAGAGTATTTCTTCTCTGAGCAAGCATAGCCCCAACTGCCGTATCAGTGACAGTGAGATAGAGCAGAAGAGGTTTCTGTCTATGTGGGGGGTGTTGGGTATGCATATTTTAACCCTCCTATTTTTTATTAGATTTGATTGATACCATAACCTCCTATTTATTTTAAGGACTTTAGGACCCTATGTAATGAATCTTAGACTTCAATTTTTTAGCTAAGTCCATTTTATAGAATAGGTTAAATTTAGGCTTGAAGACTGGCTCAAGAATCATTGGATCTTAGGATTGCAGTTTCAAGGGTTTCGTAACCGCCCTTCTAGAACCGCTTGGCAGAACCGCCTTTTTGCCTTGTGATTCCCTTCATCTGAAACCGCTTGATTACCAAAGTGCAAACCGCACTCTTGGAAATCCTTCTTCTGGTGGAACCGCTTTCATGTCAAACCGCTTGACCCCAGAACCGCCCCAATGATTGGCTACTTGATGTGAACTCTTTTGACCGTTGGAATCCATGTCAGCAATATCAAAAGTCAACTACCATATCTTGTCACGTGACTACTTTTCAGACAAGATCTGCAAGGATCTTAAAAGGTGACAGATGTCCTAACCACCTTGATTGCGGTGAAGCCCGATCGGCTTTTCTGCATCAACGGTTCCAAAGGACAAAAGTGGTTGCTTTGTGGACCAATAGGATTGTATCAAGTACCGTCCTTACAACGGTGTATCCAACGGCTAGTTTCTTGATGCTTGGGTATAAATACCCTAATCTTCACCATTTGAAGATTGCTTGAATCTTGAGAAATTCTTCTGTGTTCATGAGAAGTTGATGCTCTGCCCAGAAATCCTAAGTCCTTTGAATCTTCATCTTCATACTTCAAGAAATATTCCCCAAATTGAAATCAAGCCTTAACACATTCAAGAATCATTGAGCTCTACATCTCTCAGATTTAAAGAGCCTTGATCTTGAACACACACACACCTCACTTGTTTAAACACATAGTTTATTCATTTGAGATACACTGGTTATAGTCTAGGATTTGTTCTTCATAGAAAAGATTTTATTGTACTTTGTAATCTCAAATACTCAATATAAAATCTCTCTTAGAAATCCAAGACTAACCATCTTGGTAGTGGACGTAGATCGTTTATCGATTGAACCACTCCAAATAGCTTGTTCATATACTTTACTGCATTTATATTTTCTGTGCTTGCTAATTATTTATCTCTGTCTCTGTTTGATCTTTATAGTTATCCATTATTGTGAAATAGTGTTTGGAGTTAACATTGTCAAAAACACACGTGTTTGTAAAACTGCTCTTACCAAAACCGCCTAGCAAAACCGCGTTTTACAAACCCTCTTAAAACCGCTTATACTCTTTTATTCATTTGTGCATTTTACATCATCACGTGTAGTCTATTATCAACTGCAAGAGGATTTTGTAAGCAAGAGGTTTAGTTTTCAAAAGAGGGCGAAAAATTTGTAACAGCTATTCACCCCCCCTCTAGCTGTATTTTCACCCTTGTTGCCACCTTTGGGACCAACAAGTGGTATCAAAGCTAGCACATTTTAAAACCACTGTTTTTCAAGCTTAACAGCTTGTGTGCCGATTCGATATGGCAAATAAAAAGATAATGACTACTGTTAACTATTCACACATTCCAATCTTGGACGAAGACCACTTTGACATCTGGAAGTGCCGAATGCTTATTCATTTGGAAACTATAGATGAAATGCTGGTGGAGTGCGTGATCAATGGCCCTCTAATTCCAATGAAGGCTAACACCGATGCAACCACCAATGCCGAAACTCCGTAAGTCAAAAAGCCAAAAGATGAGTGGTCGGATGAAGAGAAGAGATTGGTTGCCTTGACAAAGAAGGCTAGGCACATCATTTCGGAACCCTCCCGTATCAACTCTAAAGAAAGTGATGTACCTCAAAACCGCAGCGAGATGTGGGATGCCATTGAGAGCTACCTCGAAGGTGATGACGAATGCAAGGAAAGCAAATTATATGATGTTGAAAGATCATACAACAACTTCAACAGAAAATCCAACGAAACCTTGCGTCAAACCTACGACCGATATGTTGAGGTAGTTAATGCTTGTAGATCTCTTGGCAAAACTTTAACCGATAAGGAAATCAATATGACTTTCCTATCTGCTTTAGGTTCTAAATGGGTAAATAAGGCTACCTCTTTAGAAGACTCCAAAGTTTTGGGTACTTGGTCGTTAAGTAACTTGTACGCCAATCTTAGAGTCTATGAATTAAAATTAAATCATATTGAAGAGATTGAAGGGAAAACCAAATCGTTATCCATGTCCGTCGTGGAACATGAGGAGAAACCATCTACATCCAATCAAACTGCAGATCCTTCCATATCAACCTCATCACTCATCGAGATGGATGATGATGATTTTGCCATGTTTGTGAAAAGATTCCAAAAAATTAGAAAATCCTCAAAACCTTTCACAAAATCATTTTCAAAAGGCAAACCTCCTGCAACGTTTTCTAAGGCTGGAGATACAAAGAAAAGGAGTGATCTAGTTTGCTACAATTGTAGAAAACCTGGTCACTTTGCATCTGAGTGTCCACAGCCTAAATACGAATACATGAAAAAGAAAATCTCTCCTGCGAAATTTTCTCGCCGCAAGGGAATGGTTGCTGAGGAGGAAGAGAATTCCAAGGAATTGGCTACTTGGATTGAAACAGATTCTGATGATGGAAGTGATGATGAAACCGAAGAGGTTAATCTCTGCTTAATTGCAGACGCTTCCGATGAGTCAGATTCTGAGTCAATCGAGTCGCAAGATATGGAAGAAAAAGAGGTTTCTACAAAACTTCCAAATTTTACGTTGGATGAAAATATCAAACTTACTCCTAGAATTAAGATAGGAAATTGCTCGTATTCACGTCCCATTTTTCCTCCTACAAATGCTCCACCTTCAAAAACAATTCCAAAGAAGAAAATTTTGAAAAAGGTGGTGGAAGAGGTTTCTCCCATGGAACATGAAAGGATGTTCAAGGAAGCCGAACGGTGATCCATCAATTCTCTAATCTTAAGAAAGCCTTAAGCTTAGCTCATGATGAACTTAATCTGTACAAGACGGAGAAAACTGTGATGAAGTCCGAAATTTCAAATCTTAAGGACCAAATCAGAAGTATGACTCCTCTTGCTGATCAGAACCGCATCCTTGAAACTAAGGTTGCTGCACTTCAACTCCGGAATGATGACTTGGTAACCCAAATCAACGATCTCCAAAAGATTATTGATTCGTGGCTCAAGACTCAATCCACCAAGGATAAAATCATGGACTCCCAAGTTCCTCCTGGAATTAAGGAAGGTCTAGGTTTTGGATCTGAGGAAGAGGAGAAGTGTGCATCCTCGAATGAAAAGGATGAGGAAATTTTGGAACTAACTAAAGAAATTCCTAAGGGGAAGCATGATAAAGTCAAGGGTAAAGGACAACAAATAAATTATGTCTACCCTAAAGGGAAGCAATATGAGAAGAACTCTCAGATGAAGCCAAAGGATTCTGAGAGTGTAGCGTCAGAAGAAATGGCTTATGGAGTTGGCCGCATCCCTAAAACTGCCTCTGGTGAAACTAGAGATGCTGGCAACCGCAGGTCTGACCGCGCCTCTTCTTCGACCGCTCCTCCTGCCTTCAAAAGCAGGAATAGCGTTCCTAGAAAATACGTGGTCAAACCAAAGCCAGTTTCTTTTGTTAAGGGTGAAACCGCGTTTCTCAAACCGCATGCAACTCCTAAGAAGAGTAAGGAGTTAGTAAAACCTCATGAAGCTTGTAGCTATTATAAATGTTCTGTGTGTGATGGTTTAAGTCACAAGGCTGCAGAATGCCTTTTGCGGTTCACATCCAATGCCAGGAAGAGTAAACCACCTTCTGTCAAGCAGGTGTGGGTTGTAAAGGGTTGCTAACTTCAGGACCCAAGGAATAAAGGGGGACCTCGTTCTTAATGTTTACATTTCAGGTCCTCTGCTTCATGGCTGGTCACTCCAAGGATAATGAATGGTATCTTGATAGTGGCTGCTCAAGACATATGACTGGAGATAGATCATTACTTGAAGATTTCGTTGAAGCAAGTGGTCCGTCTGTAACCTTTGGTGACAACAACAAAGGCAAGACCATTGGATATGGTATTATAAGGAGAGGAAACCTAACCATTGAGAAGGTTTCTCTTGTTGAAGGACTCAAGCACAACCTCCTTTCAATTTATCAATTTTGCGACAAAGGAATGCTTTGCAACTTCATGTCATCAAATTGCTTTATCAAAGATAGCATCTCCGGCGTCACCCTACTCACAGGGATTCGTAAGAGTAACATTTACATTATTGATCTAAATTATGTATGTAGTATTACTAATCTCTGTTTTGTTGCTAAGAATGTGAGCGAAAATAGTTGGCTATGGCACAAGAGGTTGAGCCACTTGAACTTCAAGTATCTTGCAAAGATTGGTAGGGAAAACCTCGTTCGTGGTTTACCTAAAGTGGCTGACCACCATCCAGAGAAATGCAGTGCATGCCAGCTTGGTAAGCAGTCCGCGTCGTCTTTCACAAGCAAGACCGCTCCATCAACTTCAAGATGCTTACAACTGCTTCACATAGATCTGTTTGGACCCGTAACCACTGCCAGCATTGGAGGAAATAGATATACCTTAGTGGTGGTGGATGATTACTCAAGATATACGTGGGTTGAGATGATGATTTCCAAAGATGATTGTTATGAGATTCTCACCGCACTTTTTAGACGGCTCCAAACTCAAAAAGAAGATGACATCGTTAGTGTTCGATCAGATAATGGAACAGAATTTAAGAACAACGGTGTTGCTCAGTTTTATGATGACCATGGGATTGATCACAATTTTTCAACCGCTGGTGTTCCACAACAAAATGGGGTTGTGGAAATGAAGAATAGGACGTTGATTGAGGCTGGAAAGACAATGATATCTGAAGCCAAGCTGCCTCAGTATTTTTGGGCTGAAGCAATCAATACGGCATGCTTCACTCAGAACCGCTCCCTCATCAACAAAACCTATAACAAGACTCCCTATGAGCTTTGGCGAGGAAGAACCCCCAACATTGCATTCTTCAAGATCTTTGGCTGCAAATGTTTTGTCCTCTACAACGGAAGAGAAAATAGAGGTAAATTCGGAGCTAAAGCCGACGAAGGTATTTTTGTTGGGTATGCTAAACATTCAAAAGCTTTTCGTGTTTTCAATAAAACTAGTTTAAAAATAGTTGAGTCTGTCCATGTTACTTTTGATGAGCATTCTCTCCTTGAGCCACATTTGTCTCCAAATGTTGCTGATGATTTTGTTGAGCATAATGAACCAGGTGAACCATCTTAAACCGCACATGAACCTCAACCGCAAAATCCAGCACCCTCAACTGAAATTCCCTCAAACCGCACCTTTGAAACCGCACCTGAAGTTCCTACTCCAGATGCAACTCCAAGGGAAGAAGAAGTTGAGAATTCCCCTATCCAGCTTATAGAACCTCTTCGTCAACTTACCTTCCATGACTTCGCTGAAGGATCTAACGACGTTCCAATTGAAGATCTTCAGCAAACCTCAGTCCAACCAGACTTACCCCCGGAGGTTCATGAAGTCAGCAGTCACCCCCTCACAAATGTGATTGGTGATCTGTTTTCCGGTGTTCAAACAAGGAGATCGAATTATGATGAGCATACTTCACTTTTATCTCAAGTTGAACCCAAGAAGATTGATGAAGCACTCCAAGATTCCAGTTGGGTTGTTGCTATGCAAGAAGAACTCAACCAGTTTGAAAGATGCAAGGTCTGGACTTTGGTGCCTAGACCTCAGGATCAAGGAGTGATAGGAACTAAGTGGGTATTTAGGAATAAGATGGACGAGAATGGAAGCATCACTAGGAATAAAGCAAGGTTGGTTGCACAAGGATATAGGCAAGAAGAAGGAATCGATTATGACGAAACCTTTGCTCCAGTTGCAAGATTGGAAGCTATCAGAATCTTCTTAGCCTACGCCTCTTTCAAGCGTTTCAAGTTATATCAAATGGACGTAAAGAGTGCTTTCCTCAACGGCGAACTGCAAGAGACCGTATATGTTGCCCAACCGCCTGGATTTGAAGACTCCAAATTTTCCAATCATGTCTACAAACTCCAGAAAGCTTTGTATGGACTTAAGCAAGCTCCAAGGGCATGGTATGAGACTCTTTCTAAATTTTTACTAGAAAAAGGTTTTAAACGTGGTAAAATCGATGCAACTCTTTTTATTGCCAAATATAATGAGCATACTTTACTTGTTCAAATTTATGTCGATGATATTATTTTTGGTTCTACTAATGAGTTACTTTGTAAGCGTTTCGAGAAGCTAATGAAAAGCAAGTTTGAGATGAGCATGATGGGAGAATTAACATTCTTCCTCGGGCTTCAAATCAAGCAATGCGAAGAAGGTATTTTCCTCAGCCAAGCCAAATATACCAAGGAGCTAATAAAGAAGTTTGGATTAGAAAATACTAAAGCATATGATACTCCTATGGCCACCGACAATAAGCTAGATAAGGATCTCAAAGGTAAGAAAGTTGATCAAACTTTATATCGAGGTATGATCGGCTCATTACTTTATTTAACTGCTAGTAGGCCCAATATCATGTTTAGTGTCTGTGTATGTGCATGCTATCAAGCAGATCCTAGAGAAGCACATCTTATTGCAGTCAAGCGTATAATCCGCTATTTATCTGGAACTACTAACCTTGGACTTTGGTATTCCAAAGATTCGAACTTCGATCTTGTAGGTTACTCAGATACAGATTATGCAGCTTGCACTATTGACAGGAAAAGCACTAGTGGTACTTGTCATTTCCTCGAGAATAGACTAGTTGCTTGGGCCAGCAAGAAGCAAGCATCAGTTTCAGTGTCAACCACAGAGGCTGAGTACATTGCTGCTGGTAGTTGTTGCTGTCAAATCCTTTGGATGAAGCAGCAGTTGGTAGACTATGGAATCCATGAAGGGAATTGCCCCATCATGTGTGACAACACTTCAACAATTTTAGTCTCCAACAACCCTGTCATGCATTCCAAGACCAAGCACATAGATATCAAGTATCATTTCCTCAAAGATCATGTGGAGAAGAGGAATATCCATTTAGAGTACATGGGGACAGACAACCAGATTGCTGATATCCTCACAAAGGCTCTTGACTCCAAGAGATTTTCTTTTCTCAGAGGAGAAATGGGTATGCTTGAACTTAAATAAATTCCATACTTTTTATGTGCTAACTTGTTTGTTGAGTCTAGGTTGAAATTCCTTTTGGAATCAAACCGCTTCTGTTGAACCGCCAGTGCCAAAACCGCAAGATTATCCAACCGCCTGCATGCAACCGCAAGTTCCAAACCGCTCATGCAGTCTGACCGCTTGGATCAAAACCGCGTTTCAACAAGAAGTAAACTCTGTTTTTTTATTGCTTATCTTTATTTAAAAAAAAAAAACTGTTCAAATTCTTTTATTTATTTTTAAATTTTTATTTTGACATAAGGGTATTTTTTGCAAATGTTTTCCCTCAAAAATTCAAAATTTTCAGAGCATTTAATGCTAAGGGGACATGAGCATTTAAAGCCTTCATGTCAGCCGTCATAGAGAGAGGTGCAGGAGGTGAAAGGGTGTAACAGTTGGTTTAATTCAATCATTCTTTCTGACCAACTGCCTCCACCCCTTCACCCTATATATACCTTGTTTGGTGAAATCCTTCCTTTTCTTCTGCCAAACTCTCTGCACTCTGTACTTTCTACCAACTCACTTTCTCTCTCTAAAACCTTTACAAAACCTCCATTTTCAAACCTTGAACTGTCAATGGCAACAACATAAAAACCTACTTCTAAGAGACAAAGGGCCTCAACTGTTGCTAGGGCAAAGAAACCTATCCTGGAAATGGTAAACAATTTCTAACCTTAAAGCTTTAATTTTCTGAAATCTGCCATTGATGAACTTGAACAAAACTGTTCGTATTCTTCAGTTCTTGTTTCTGAAGATTCTGCTCACGTTTCTTGATCATTTTCTATGATGTTTGTTGGGTTTTGCTCGTATTGATGCATAGATTTAGTTTACACAATTTATTTCATGATCAATTAACTGTTTGAGCTTTGATTTTGTGATTTTCAGTTCATAACCTTCGAAAACCCACTTTGCATTTTTAGTGATTCTTGATGATTCTGGGTAAAGATTGGATTTTTATTGATATATTATTGATCCCCTTCCCAATGTGATCATTTTGATATGTTATTTGCTTATTTTGGTTAAGTTTCATGTATCTCTGTTCTTGGTGTTCTTGAATGTTCTTGGTGTTCTTCACAAAACCCATGAACTGTTCTTGAAAAATCATATATTTTGGATGCCTTGATTCTGAAAAATGTTTTCCAACACTTAGAATAATTTTTCACTTTTTCAGAAATTTTGGATTTCATTTTGATTTGAAACCGCTTGTATGCAACCGCTTAAAGTTTTCAGTTTCAAACCGCATGTTCTAAACCGCATTTTCAAATATTTTGAAACCGCATGCTGGTTAAATTCCTTCCTTCATTGCTTTTGAAATTTTACTAAGTATATAGGCTAGAAACCAAGAAATTCCTCTCTAATCACCGCTTGCAGTGTGGGATAAGTTTGGATTACAATGCCACGTACTTAAGTAATTTTATTCTTAAGTCCTCATTATTTGTTTAAGTATTCATGGTTTCACTTGGGGTTTGAAATTTTCAAAACCGCACCATTGCTCAACCGCTTGGTGCTCAAACCGCATGTGAAATATGAATACACAAATGGATCTAACACTTGAAATTTTATTTTGTAGGATCCAACTACCTTCCTACCAGGTTGGGAAGTAAATGAGGAAGAGCTCAAAACTGATGCTCTTGGAAGGGAGTTACTGAGGAAGCTGAGAGTTTCAGGCATCCTACCGCTTTTCACCAAGAAGCAAGATTTCATTTTGCCTTCGTTTGTGGACCAGTTCTTTGCAACTGCAAAGAAAAAATCAAGAGTTCTAGATCAAGGTCAAAGAGTTGCCTGCCTGACCGCTGTTGTTGAAGGCATGAAGCTCTCCATAGACTACATTGACATCAGAAGGCTTTTCAGATTTACTGTTGGTGGAGCTCCCTTAGAGGTTGATCAAGTCATTCAAGACAATGCTGCTTTCCAAACCGCCAAAGTAGACACCTTGTCTAAGAAGTACAAGAAGATCCCCAGAAAGAATTTTGGTGAGCTGATGAACTTTATAGGTCATCTAGTGGGGAGATCCATCTGTGGGAAGACAGGAAATCACAACAACTTTACATCCCAACAATGGATGTATAGTTCTGCTATATTTATGGAGATTCAACTGCATTGGCCTAAAATCCTCTACATGGAAATTAAGGATAGCATTGAGACCTATCAGTCCAAGGTCAAAGGTGAAGATCAAAGGTGGAGACCATTCTGCAGGATCATAACCGCTCTTTTGATGGACTATGAGCATCTAGATGATATGGTCACCAAGAATCCAGAGCTTATGGTGGACTGATCAGATGATTGCCTAGGACTGCTTGCTTGCCACACCTTCAGATATGCAAATGGAGATGCATTATACAAATCTTTGTATGATGCAGACACCTATCCCTTGAAGGAACCTTATGAGCTCAGAGATCCTACAACCGCTCCTCAAAATAAAGCTACCAAGCGGTCCAGGAAGCCCCAAGCCAGAACAGAACCGCTTCCCAAGAGAACGAAGACCGCTCCAGCATCCAAATCACCTACTGCAGATGATGGAGCTGGTACAAGCAAAAGGAAGAAATTCTCTAAGGAACCTGAAACCTTGCACTTGGTGGATGAAGATGATGAAGAAGAGGAAGAAGACCCAAGTATTCCAAACTTGGTGGCTAGAGCCAAGAAAGCCAGAGATGAGATGGCTGGTTTAACTGTTGAGGAACAGATGAAGATTTTGGAAGATAAGATTGCAAAATTGACCAAGGAGCAAGCTGAAAAATATCAAGCCAAGGGCAAATCCACAACTGAACCAACCGCGTCTCATATAGAACCACCTCCTGAGACCCAACCGCTTCAAAAAGAAAGACCGCCTCCTACCCCAAACACTCAATCTCCTGTCCAATCCCCTCATCAATCCCCTTCCAAATCCCCATCAAAATCCAAATCCATAACTCCTTCCCCCAACAAAACCGCACAATCTCAGGGGGAGAAACCTAAGAGGAAGAAAATGGCGGCCAGAAAGAAAACCTTCAAGAAAACCAAACCTTCTCAACCATCACCTTCCCCATCACCACCCAAAAAATCCCCTCCTCAATCACCTCCTCAAAATTCCCCTTCACCTTCCCCCAGAAAATCACTATCACCCCTATCTTCTCAATCCTAATATAACTCACCCCAACATTCCCATTCCATAAACTCACAACATTCCAACCAAACCCCTACTAAATCTGCCTATCAACAATGGCAGTCCAAGCCCTCTGTTGGACATGCCACCTCCAAATTTGTTAGGGATGATCCAACCCCAACCAATTCCCCTAACAAAAACCGCTCCCATTCCCCTACACCTAACCGCTCCAAATCTAACACCCCTTCAAAATCACCAACTCCACACAACTCACCCATTAGACAGAACTCACCTCCTCCAAATATACCTCCCCAAACCCAAACCGCGCCTGAAACCAACCAAACCCAACCGCCTCCCATATTTCCAACTGCCTCACCCTCAACCGCTCCTCCCACAGACTACTCCCAAATCCTTCAAACCCTTAACCTTATTCAAGGCCAACTCCTCATCAATCAAGGCCACATCATCAAGCTGACCGCCTCCAATACCTCCCTTCAAGCCAAGGTAGATTCTCAATCCCTTGAGATGGCTGCTCTTAAATCTTCATTGATTGATGCCATTAAGGGGGAGAGATCTACATCAACTCCATCTCCGTCAACCACTTCCTTGGATGAAACCGCTTCAATGGTTAAATCCACTGTTGTAGCTTGTTTTAATGCCTTTCAAAAATCCTTAGAAGATGGAATGCTCAAAGCCTTGGGAGATAAGGCATCTCTTGCTGAGCTGAACAAGATCCTTAATGAGCTTGGTGAAAAGATTTGTAAAGCCATTGAGAAGGATCTTGGAGAACTTAGTTCCAAATTTCTCACTATTCTGAACTCAAGACCAGGGCATAGCCAAACCGCTGTAACTCAAACCGCTCTGGACTCTTTGCGTGAAGAAGTTTTGGAACAGATTGACATATTCAAAGTAGATTTTAAGGTCAATCTTGATACTATTGCTGGAGAAGTAAAGGCAAAGCTGAATGAAATACAAGATGAATTCAATGACCGCCTGGACAACCTCAGGGAAGGATTCAATTCAAAACTTGGCTCAACAGTTAATGATCTTAAAACCTCCCTGAAGGTATCTGTGGATCTTGAACCAATGGAACAAGCCATTCAAGCTCAGACTGCTGCTATTCAGGAGGAAGTGCACACCATCTTCAATTCTCTCTACTCTTCCCTCCATGTTCAGCTGGATACTATCAGAGACAATCTTGTGGAAAACACCAAAGCGGTTGGTGCTACCAATTCTACCTCTGCTCATTCCGTCAATGCCCTAAAGAAGCTTGAAGCTACTCTTACCAGAACCTCAGAGGAAGTTAGAAGATTAAGGAAAGCGTTTGCACCAGATCAATCTAGAGCTGGGCCAAGTGGAGCTGATCATGAAGTTAACAAGTTGCCCCAGCAGTAAACCGCTTTTCTTTTTGAACCGCTTATGTAAGTTGGACCGAACTCTCCTTGTATTTTCTTTGTCCAACTTACTTTATTTTGTTTGTAACCTTGTAATTTTCCTTCATTCCTGTACTTGTAATCATCTTAGGAATTAATGGAAATTGCATCATGGTTCCAAAACCTTGTTCATATCAAACTGCTTGTTTGTAGAACAATGAAACCGCTTATGGTCTTAAACCTCATTCAAATATTTTTCAACTTAAAAATCATTCTTTTGAATTGATGTTTAAACATTCAGTTTAAACTGCACTTTGAACTTAAACTCATACTTTTTAAGTGCACTGAATGCATTTCTATACTCTTCAAATTGTAAGTTTTTAATCTTTCAAAAGTATAGAAATCTATAGCTTAAGCTAGTGTGTGCATTGACTTGGGACATGACTTACCATGTTAATTCTTATGGACATGTTTTTACCAAGTACAATGTTTGCTTTTGCTGTAGTAGGTAATGGCATCAATCAAATAGGGGGAGATTGTTGGGTATGCATATTTTAACCCTCCTATTTTGTATTAGATTTGATTGATACCATAACCTCCTATTTATTTTAAGGACTTTAGGACCCTATGTAATGAAGCTTAGACTTCAATTTTTTAGCTAAGTCCATTTTATAGAATAGGTTAAATTTAGGCTTGAAGACTGGCTCAAGAATCATTGGATCTTAGGATTGCAGTTTCAAGGGTTTCAGAACCGCCCTTCTAGAACCGCTTGGCAGAACCGCCTTTTTGCCTTGTGATTCCCTTCATCTGAAACCGCTTGATTACCAAAGTGCAAACCGCACTCTTGGAAATCCTTCTTCTGGTGGAACCGCTTTCATGTCAAACCGCTTGACCCCAGAACCGCCCCAATGATTGGCTACTTGATGTGAACTCTTTTGACCGTTGGAATCCACATCAGCAATATCAAAAGTCAACTACCATATCTTGTCACGTGACTGCTTTTCAGACAAGATCTGCAAGGATCTTAAAAAGGTGACAGATGTCCTAACCACCTTGATTGCAGCTGAAGCCTGATCAGCTTTTCCTGCATCAACAGTTCCAAAGGACAAAAGTGGTTGCTGTGGACCAATAGGATTGCATCAAGTACTGTCCTTACAACAGCTGTATCCAACGGCTAGTTTCTTGATGCTTGGGTATAAATACCCCTAATCTTCACCATTTGAAGATTGCTTGAATCTTGAGAAATTGCTGTGTTCATGAGAAGTTGAAGCTCTGCCCAGAAATTCTAAGTCCTTTAAATCTTCATCTTCATACTTCAAGAAATATTCCCACCGTAAAATCAAGCCTTAACACATTCAAGAATCATTGAGCTCTACATCTCTCAGATTTAAAGAGCCTTGATCTTGAACACACACACACCTCACTTGTTTAAACACATAGTTTATTCATTTGAGATACACTGGTTATAGTCTAGGATTTGTTCTTCATAGAAAAGATTTTATTGTACTTTGTAATCTCAAATACTCAATATAAAATCTCTCTTAGAAATCCAAGACTAACCATCTTGGTAGTAGACGTAGATCGTTTATCGATTGACCCACTCCAAATAGCTTGTTCATATACTTTACTGCATTTATATTTTCTGTGCTTGCTAATTATTTATCTCTGTCTCTGTTTGATCTTTATAGTTATCCATTATTGTGAAATAGTGTTTGGAGTTAACATTGTCAAAAACACACAAGTTTGTAAACTGCTCTTACCAAAACCGCCTAGCAAAACCGTGTTTTACAAACCGCCTCTCAAACCGCTTATGCTCTATTATTCTGCTGTGCATTTTACATCATCACTTGTAGTCTATTATCAAATGCAAGAGGATTTTGTAAGCAAGAGGTTTAGTTTTCAAAAGAGGGCAAAAAATTTGTAACAGCTATTCACCCCCCCTCTAGCTGTATTTTCACCCTTGTTGCCACCTTTGGGACCAACAGGGGGCATAGCACCGGAGGATGTACTAAGTATGCCTTGATTTGGTCAAAGGCATCCTGGCATTCCTCGGTCCATTCCGTGTCTACATTCTTTCTCATGAGCTTGAAGATGGGCTCGCACATAGTGGTCAACTGGTTGACGAAACGGCTGATGTACTACAGTGCCCATAAAGCTTTTGACTTCTGTCTGGGTCTGAGGTGGCCTCATGTCCATAATGGCTTTGATCTTTCGGGGGTCGATTTCGATACCTCGCTCCGTGACCATATACCGAAGCACTTTTCCCCTTGTCACTCCGAAGGTGCATTTAGGAGGGTTTAGTCTCATGGAATGTTGTCTCAACCTCTCGAAGAACTTTCGCAGGTCAACAAAGTGCTGCCCATCCTCGCCTTTGGAGTGAATTATCATGTCGTCGACGTAGACCTCAATCTCCTTGTGGATCATGTCATGAAAAAGAGCGGTCACTGCCCTTTGATAAGTGGCCTCGGCGTTCTTAAGCCCAAATGGCATTACTGTATAGCAGTAAGTTCCCCACGGTGTGGTGAAGGCTGTCTTTTCTTGGTCTTCTTCGGCCATCTTGATCTGGTTGTAGCCTGCAAAGCCGTCAACGAAGGATTTGACTTCGTAGTTGGCAGTGGAGTCCACCAGGATGTCTATGTTTGGCAAGGGGTAATCGTCTTTGGGGCTGGCCTTGTTCAGATCCCGGAAATCTACATAGCAGCGCACCTTCCCATTGGCCTTGGTTACGGTCACAATATTGGACAACCATGTCGGATATTCGATGACTCTGATGAATCCTACCCGCAGTAGCTTCTCAATTTCTTCTTTGACCTGTAGAGACCATTCTGGCTTGATTTTCCTCGCTCGCTTCACTGGCTTAGCATCTAGTGCTAGAGGGATTCTGTGCTCTACTATTGAACTGTCTAGCCCCGGCATATCCTTGTACGACCATGCAAAGACGTCCATATATTCTCTGAGCAGATTAACCAGTCTGTCCCTTTCAACCCCCTGGAAGAAGCTTCCAATCTGTGTCTCTTTAGGTTCCTCGACAGTACCCAGGTTAACACTCGTCAAAACCTCCTCGGCAGCTTGGGCCCGGTTTTCCTCTTTTTCTGTAACCTGCTTAAAGATTTCTTTAATGTATTGTTCGTTTAGTGTGTTTGCATCTTGTTCAAATGATTCATTATTAACTGTTGTTAAGTTTTGAGTTAATTTATCATTTGTTAAGTTGGCAATAAGAGGATACTCAGAAAGATCTGTCATTTCATTCAAAGCAAAGGGAAAGATGACATTGATTACATGTTCATAATCCTCAGGCGTGAGGCCTTCGGATGACTCAGAGGACTGGAATTCAAAGATTCCTGACTCAACTGTATAGACGACAGGGTGTTTGACACGACTGGGTTGAGAAGGACGGGGTACCAATCCAAGCTCCATTATCATTTGCTGTCGGCTGGCTATTGGCCCTGAGAATGTCTCCCAATTCTTCAACGGCATCTCTGTCTTAGTCACCAAAGTGCGGGGATCGAAAGGTTCTTCACCATCGTCTCCAATTACGGCAACTACCTCATCATCTGAGCTGAAGTCGATCAAATCAGGGATCTGTGCTTCCTCATCAAACAACTTTTGCAAGCCCCACTCACTGTCTTCACTACTGGCAGCTTCTGTCTGGCTGACCTTCGGAAGAGCTAACTCAAAGGCGGAGAAATCCATTACCCCGGATGAGAAGGATGCTGACCCTTTGCCGCTGTTCTGGTTTCCTTTGATGACATACTCGTTCTGAACGGTAGTGGTAGCTCCAGGAATGTCTGGCAAGTCGAGGAACATTCTCCGAACAGGATTTGCTGGTTTTCCCCTAACTTTATCAAGGTTTTCCAGAAGGGTTTTCCTCCGGCAATCACTTTCACCGTATTGGGTCCCACCTTTTGTAAAGTAATGGGTCAGAGACAAACTGTAAAGATGAAGATGGACCCCTTCACTTCGTTTTCCTGAAACTGTGCCTTTAGCTTTTCTGTCATCCCGAGAGTTCGGTTTGTATCCCAAGCCATATCTGGTAGTCTGTTCCCTTACATCAATGATAGTATTGCGACCCTGCAGTCTTTTGCCCAATCCAAGCCCCAGAAGATTACCCATTTTTCTCATCATTCTCATGGCCGGGGGAATTTTATCGGAGGTAGTAGTGAGGTCAGTGCAACATACTTGTGCTTTGGAAGAAGCTACAGAGAATCCGGTCAAGGCAAACCCTTCATCATCATGCTTGATTTCCAATATCGGAATACCTCCAGTGCTGGTTCCTTCCACTGTGACACTGTCTCCGTAAATAGTGGTGATAGTACCATCACTTGACTGAAATTTGACGCATTGGTGCAGAGAAGAGGCTACCCCGTTTATCTGGTGGATCCAAGGGCGTCCCAGCAGAGCGGTAAATGAAATCGGGATGTCAATCACTTGAAAGTCAACGTCCATGACCTTTTTCCCGAACCATAACTTGAGAGTAGCAATCCCCAAAACTGATCGTGCAGTGGAGTCATAGGCCTTAATAGTCTGACTAGAAGGCTTCAGATCCATGGGCTTCAAATCCAATAAGTCCATCATCTTTGCTGGCAGGACATTCATTGCAGACCCTCCATCGACTAATACCCGTGGCAACCGACGTTCTTCCAACTGGACCGTGATGTAAAGAGGTTCGTTATGACTAGCCCCATACTTTGGCAGGTCCAAGTCAGTGAAGGTAATGATGTTTCCGTAATGGATACTTCCAATCATCTGGACGACCTCATCTGGGGTGACATCTATGGGCACCATGGTCTTGGCCAAACTTTCTTCTAGTTTCAGCTTATGAGGGTATGAAGAGGTTAACAAGGACCACAAAGAGATATTGGCCTGAGTAAACTTCAACTGAGTCAGCACCGAATCTTCCTTGTCAGAGTCTGGCTTTTCTGCTTCTAGCTTATAGGGTCTTTTGTCTGTTTTCGGCTCAGAGACGGCATTTCTTTTGTCACCCTTAGTACATTCAACACTCATCCGTCCGGACCGAGTCATCACATAGACATTAGACTTCTACGAATCGTCATTCTGCGGCGGATTACATCAACTCTTTCAAAGTCGAGGCGGGCTCTTCGGCGTATGGCCAATTATGCCGATTAACTGATTGACAGCGCTACCAGAGGCATAGGCGGCTTCCCGAATCTGATCCCAGGTTAATGGCTTTCTGGCTTTCTCGGGGTTTGGAATTCTTAACTGACTTAGCGACTGGCCGATTTCAGCTTCATCCTTTTCACTCAGAGCCTTGACAGTCTCATTCAGGCTTCTCAAGGTCAGCATGCAACAGGAATTATCAGAGTCTGGAGGTTTGCTAATGGCTTCCTCACTTGGACCTAGCAACTTTTTCAGCAGAGTGGGGTCACATTCCTCATCACTGTCAAGCATATCCCTTCTTTCTTTAGGGATTAGCCTTCTGACGGCATCTTTGACGTTGGCCAAACACTTTCTGAAGTGGGAAATTCCATCATCGAGAAGGATTTCTACGGGGTCAAACCTCATGGAGGGTTCCTGTTCTTTACTGTCAGGAAGATTTTCTGGGCTTCTCGGCTTCTGGGCTAACCACTCCTCTACTGTTCCTTCTGGCATTTCGACTGTGTCTTCCTCAGTATCACTACAGTAACTCTCGTGAGAACTCTCATCTTGACTCTGATGACCAATGAGGGCAAAAGCAGGTCGGGATACTTGGCTCCATATAAGGGGTATCTTGGACATTTCCTCTGACTTGGGGATTACCAAGAAAACATCATTGTCATCGTAGGACATAAAGGGGACCGGGGTCGCTTCGAACCTTAAGACTCTTTCCAGGGCATCCATACACTCTTCTTCAGACAAGGTTTCAGGGGTGACTCTTAGCACTGCAACGGAGTCTACTCTTCCCGACGGGGGTTTGGCCTCAATGACGCTTACATGTTCTAGATCGGCGGGTGGAGCCCACTTCCCTCTTTCAGCTAAAGCTTCGATCAAGTTCCTCCATTCACCGACCAAGTCTTTGTAAGGAGTATTGAACTCTAGGATGTAGAATTCGTATGCTGCCTCGTCTGAGCTTGTATCCTTTTTCTCTTCCGAACCTTCACACAGGCTACAGACACATTTTGAAGTGATACCATCTCCCATTCCAGGTCCGTGGTTTTCTACTTCATCTTGTCCTCCGGGTTTTACTTCGGTCGACTCCAAGTTCATTCCTTCTACTGAACTGTCATCATCACTGTAAATCCAACCATTCCTGTTCTCATTTCCGACTGATTCTTCACTGCCACTGTCTGGTAGATAGGCAAATTCACAGGCGTTGACAAAGTTAGAAAGGTCAGGCTGGTACTGGGATTCCAAGGTAGGGAAATTTGGCTCAGGCTGAGAGGAAGGAAAGAGTCCCATGGGGTAATGTAGAGGCTGCATTATGGGGATAGCTGTGGCATTTACTCTCTGTTGGTAGGGAACAAAGCTGGGTCTTATCTGAGGAGGAGAGGGTAAAGGGACCCTGATGGCTTGAGGATTCTGGCGAACTGTCTGAGAATTCTGCGCTAACAAGTCGCTGACCCAGTGTTCTCACCCACTTCTTTCTCGCTGCGGGAAAGGGATAGGAGAGGTTTAGACTCGGGGTAGGTGTTTAGGCTGAAGGCTCAAGCAATATGCAAATTAAGAATCTTCCAGTTTACTTAAAACAGTGTCTTTTATTAATTTCTATTTGGTTGGAAAAGGGGTTCTGCCCTTCTTTTTCGCAACTACTCTAGATCCTGGATTAGTGGGTTCCGTCACTACGTCTATAAGCCCCTCGTATTCCACCTGTATTTCGACCTCCCAGGGTGGACAGCCCCGGGCGAGGGTCCTATAGGG
The DNA here is from genome assembly GCA_022495995.1 of Adenophora triphylla var. japonica. Taxonomy (NCBI): domain Eukaryota; kingdom Viridiplantae; phylum Streptophyta; class Magnoliopsida; order Asterales; family Campanulaceae; genus Adenophora; species Adenophora triphylla. The sequence goes on along the minus strand of JAFEMH010000152.1, from coordinate 916,537 downwards.
CACGCGGATCCCACCGACCGAGAGAGAAGAACGCTCCTAACGGGTCTAGCGGGTCATAGGAACTTTTAACGCACGAGCGATGCGAATTATAGTCAAGGCAATATTGGGAAAGTCTCGTCTTTCAGCCTTAACAGAATTTCGGCAGAATTTCGCTTGCGCGATTGACGTTTTGACTTTTCGGTAATGTCCGAGAAGATAATAGGCATGGGTCGGGCGGTAAAAGCCGGATGACACAGTGTCACATTGAACTTCGTTGCATACGCCGTGAGTTAAGATAGAAGTCAATGCCAGGTCAAGATCTTGCCAGTTTTTCCTTGTCGGAATTTTGGCAGAGCTTCGCTTGAGCGAAAGATCTTTTGGATTTTTGGCAAGGACTCGGTCTCGACTCTTACGCATTCCGTGCGGGTCAAGGTCAAAGTCAACGCCGAAGTCAAGATTCTACCGATTTTTCATTGTCGGAATTTCGGCAGAGTTCCGCTTGTGCGGAAGATCTTGACTTTCGTTATAGACTAAGGCTTGACCTTTACGGGGATATGCAACTGAGCTATATGACACGGACTAGACCAAAAACCAACCAAAAAGTCACGATTTTTTGAAACGTGTGACACGGACTGTGCATTGGTCGACACTGGCTGCCATGGGGAGTTTGGGGTGATTCCGTGCGCGCCCGGGAGCATCGTAAGGTTGTCCGTGACTGCAACTGAAAAACCACCCCGGGTTTAAAGGGACGTGCGTGCAAAGTGTACAGGATATATAAGGTGCGCGTAGTGTGCGGCCTCCTAAAAGTATTCCTTTTTGAGTTAAAATAGAGATTTTCAAAAATGTGTTTTAAAGGAATGATTTTTCGGGACGGGGGAAAATGCAACAGATAAGGCACGTAAATTTTCTGGGAGCCCCAGTCAGTCTTGGAACTGAATAGCCCCAAGCTGCCAAGGCTGCCAAACTAACCTCAATTTTTCCTGGTGGAATTGCCACTGAGGCCGCCCGGTCAGAATCCAAGGAGGATTGAGCCGTACGACTGCATGGATCAATTTTCCAGTTTCCACTCCTTTGCAATTTCAGGTTGCCTCCCGAACATTTCAGGCACCTTTTAGCCTTAAGAAGGCTTCCTGTTCAGAGTATGCACAATTCCCAAGATGCAAATGATGCAATGCAAGGCAAAGAAAGCAAGCACGATAAATGAAATTCGCGATGGGAGTCTAACCCGCTCAAAGGAAAAAAGCTTTTTTCTTTTTTTATATTTTTTTTTCGAAAAGAGATACCGGTACGTGGGATTGTTAAACCACCGTTTATCCTAAGCCCCGGGTTAGGGAGCGATACAGGAAGGTTAAATGGTTTCCACCTATATACCGGGTATCGTTTATTTTGAAAATGAAAGCTTTTCTCCTTTGGGATTTTTCCCAGCGGAGTCGCCAAACTGTGAATGTGTGCCCAAATTCTAAATTTTTGTTTTTGTTTGGATTCACGCGAGTTTGAAAACATCCGATTTAATTTGAAAAAACGGAGTCGCCACGCCATTTTGATTTCCTCAAAACTTTGAAAAAAAGGATTTTAGGGTTCGGAGGTTAAGTTACCCCTTGGGAAGAACGGATCGTCGTTCACCCAAGGTGCCTTGCCGTAGCAAGTCTCCCTAGATTCCATTTTTCGTGCTTTCTTGCGTGCTTTCTTGTGTGCATGTGTTGAAAAGAGGGGGGGAATGTCCCAAGTTGTCTTCCGGACGTACAAACCATTTAGTTGGTTGTCGCTCGGGATTCCTTGGATTTTTTATGTGTTCGGGACTTTGATCCCGTCCTCATCTTGGACTTGTGATCATCGCTATTTGACTTTGGGTCTTGCGTGATCGAGAGAAGGACTCTCTTTTTATAGTCCAAAATGGGGTTCTTTAGGAAAGGAGTGACCTTAGCCCATCAATCCTACGCCTTGAGACGATTGAGCTTATATGGGAGCTATCATGCTCGTCTCAAGCGATAATCGGAGATATAGGTTCAAGGTTTTATCCCTTTCTAAAGAGATTGTGTCACCTTTAATGGAAGAAACGATGTAAAGATAGGATCTTTACACCGGTTCATTCCGAAGGTTGCTAATGGGGACATAGGGGAATGCATGTAAAAATGACATTTTTAGTGAAAAGATGACATTTTTAGGGTGCAAAGGATGCTTTTGATTGAAAATGATGCTTTTTGATGTAAAGAAAGGATTTTTATGCAAAGGATGCATCTTTGATGCAAAGGATACATCTTTGATGCAAAGAAATGATCTTTAATGCAAAGGATGCTTTTTTATGTATAAAATTGAGTTTTAGGGTGCAAATGATGCAATTTGAATATAAAGATTACATTTTTATATGGAAATGATGCATAAAGATATCATTTTTATGTAAAAAAAAGGGGGTTTTAGGTGCAAAGGATGCACCTTTAATGCAAAGATTACATTTTTATGGGCAAAAGATGCTTATTTCATGCAAAGGATGCAAAGGGGGAGGGGGTATGATTTATATGAATAAAGATAGGATCTTTAACAATAAATACCAAGTCCCAAGCAAGATAATAGTAATATATGAATGCAAGGAGCAATTATATCACATAAACAAGCATAATGCAAGGTGAAGGGGTGAGAGGTTACCAATGGTGGTGACCTCTTCTTCTTTGGATCTTGCCTAGTGGATGGACCAACTTGAAAGGCTTCAAGGAGGAGGGAGGTGGCTTCTTGCCACTCTTCAACTTCTTGGTTTTTCACAGCAGGGCTTGAACAGAGCTTTTGATATTGAATATGGTCTGTTGTTCGTATCTAAAATGGGTAGAGGAGGGCTCTATTTATAGGCAGTCTGGATAAGGCTAATGAGGCCGTGCGGCTAGGAGTTCCCTCCTAATGCAGCCGTGCGGCATTATCCTGTGTGACTCAGCATGTTTCTAGAATCATGCAAGGTGGCAATTCTAGAAGGATTCCAAATACAAGAAAAACGTGCTCTTTTATTTTAAATCAGTCCCTTCATCCCTCGGAAGGTTCGGAACAGTTCCGGAATTGCTCCCGAACTTTAGAAAAGTCCGGAAAATTGTCGGAAAACTTAATCGAAAGGCATGAGCCAGATTTGGGTACTTACAGTAAGGGCTTAATGTAAAGCTTGCAGGCATTTCTTTCATGTTCTCTTTATTAGTCTCAACTTATGATGCCTTTCTACCTTTTGACAAAGGTTCTTAACCTAAAGGTTACTTGGGATGTGATGCAACTCAGTATAATATTTTTCTTTGCAAGAGTCACTGACAGCTAACATGGCAAATAAATACAATTGTTGAAAAATCATCATATGGCTTGAGATATGCGGGACGGGAACGGGACGGGCGGGACCGCACCATGTTGTTCCGTGACGGGAACGGGATGAGACGGGACGGGACGAAACGGGACGGGACTAAAATACTCTGTCCCATCCCGTCCCAAATCTATTGCGGAACGGGACGTCCCGACGGAACCGTCCCAACTTGACGGCTCTAGTGGAGGCCATTGAAGGATAGAGGGGTGGTGGTCAAGAGAGAGCGAGAAGAGAAGGGGTAGAGTTTTGGTGAGAGAGAGAGAGAGAGATATGAGGGAGGCTGGTTTTAAGAAATAAGGGTAGGTTTTGTTTTTTGAAAGTGGGTGAAAGTATGTATAAGGAGTAAGTTTTAGGGAAAACATGTTTCTCCGTAAGTTATAAATAGCCCACTTTTCATTCTTAAAAATATCGAGTTTAGACCTTAAAACATTGAGTTTAGGCCTTAAAATACCTAGAAAATGAAATAGTGAGTTTAGGCGTTAAAACAGTGAGTTTAAGCTAGAAAATAAAATAGCGAGTTTAGGCCTTAAAACATTGAGTTTAGGCTTTAAAACACCAAGTCGATATATTCAAAATAGGACTTTTTATAACTTATGGAGAAACAGGTTTCCCCCAAAATTTTCTGATGTATAAGATATTTTGAGGCATTGATTCAAATTAATTTGAAGGGTGGAGATGGTGATCCAAGTGATATGGATAATTAAAATGTGAGTCATTGAATTCAATTTAAGTTTAAGTTTATATATGGATGGCTATGATGGTGATCCATCTCAAAGCCAAGAATTTAGTAAAAAAAATATGTCATTTATAAGATTAATATCAATAGATTAAAAAATATTTAAAAAAAATAAAAAATATATGTTATTGCCCGTTCCTCTTTTTTCTTTTATATACTTACATTTCTTTATAAATTCTTAAATTTTTTTATAAAACTTTTTGTAAAAAAATTCACTACTAACCAACATCTAAAATAGTTTTAAGTTAAGAATTTTTAAAGAAATTGAAGTATAATAGTATATAAAGATAAAAGAGGGACGGACAATAGCATATACTTTTTTTTTATTTTTAAAAATTATTTTTTTTATAAAGAAAACTCTTTGAAATCTTGGTTAATAGAATCATTTTTAACAAAAAGTTATATAAATTAAGTTAAGAATTTTTAAATAAATTAAAGTATAATAGTATATAAAGATAAAAGAGGGACGGACAATAAAATACACATTTTATTAATTTTTTTTATATGCCTACCTTATACCTTACGTTATACCTTATACCCTATACCCTATATCCTATACCCTAAATCCTAAGTCATATACCTATACTTTATACCTTATACTCTATATCCTAAATCCTAAGTCATATACCTATATTTTATACCTTATACTCTATACCCTAACTCCTAAGTCATATACATATACCTTATACCTTATACCCTATACCCTAAATCCTAAGTCATATACATATACCTTATACCCTATACCCTAAACCCTAAGTCATATACATATACCTTATACCTTATACCCTATACCCTAAGTCATATACATATACCTTATACCTTATATCCTAAACCCTAAGTCCTATACATATACCTTATAGCTTATACCCTATACCCTAAATCCTAAACCCTAAATCATATACCCTAAATCCTAAACCCTAAATTTTATACCCTAAACCTTATACCCTAGACCCTAAATCATATACATATACCTTATACCTTGTACCCTATACCCTAAGTCATATACCTATACCTTATACCATATACCCTAAACCCTAAATCATATACCTATACCTTATCTCTTATACCCTAAACCCTAAATCATACACCTATACCTATATCTTTTCTTTTATATACTTTCGTTTGTTCAGTTTTTTTCTATCTTTTTTTCTAAACCTTTTTTAAAAAAATTTATGTAGTAAACAAAAGTCTAAAATATTATTTCCTATTCAATAAAAAAAATTATAAAAAATAAAAAATGAATGAAGGATAGTCCGTCCCTCTTTTCTTTTATATACTTTCGTTTGTTTAGTTTTTTTCTATCTTTTTTTCTATACATTTTTGTAAAAAAGTATATAGTAAACAAAAGTCTTAAATTTTATTTTCTATTCAATAAAAAATTTATAAAAAAAAAGATAGGTTTTAGGGTATATGATATGGATTTTAGGGTAAATGATATAGGATTTAGGATTTAGAGTGAGGTTTAGAGGTTTAGATTTTAGAGAGAGGTATATTTATTTTTTATTTTATTTTAATTTTTTATTGAATAGAAAATAATATTTTAGACTTTGTTAATTAGTGATTTTTTTTACAAAAAGGTATATAAAAAAAGATAGAAAAAAACTAAACAAATGAAAGTATATAGAAGAAAAGTCAAAAGAGGAACGGACTACCCTATATTTAATTTTAATTTTTTTTTAATTTTTTATTGACTAAAAAAATAATATTTTAGAATTTGTTAATTAGTGATTTTTTTACAAAAATGTATATAAAAAAAGATAGAAAAAACTAAACAAATGAAAGTATATAGAAGAAAAGTCAAAAGAGGGACGGACTACCCTATATTTATTTTTTTAAATTTTTTTATTGACTAGATAATAATATTTTAGACTTTGTTAATTGGTGATTTTTTTTACAAAAAATATATAAAAAAATATAGAAAAAAACTAGACAAATGAAAGTATATAGAAGAAAAGTCAAAAGAGGGACGAACTACCCTATATTTATTTTTTAAAATTTTTAAATTTTTTATTGACTCGAAAATAATATTTTAGACTTTGTTAATTAGTGATTTTGTTTTAGAAAAAGTTATATAAAAAAAGATAGGGTTTAGGGTATATGATATGGGTTTTAGGGTTTAGGGTTTAGAGTGAGGTTTAGAGATTTAGAGTGAGATATATTTATTTTTTATTTTCTTTTAATTTTTTATTGACTTGAAAATAATATTTTAGACTTTGGTAAGTAGTGATATTTTTAAGAAAAAGTTATATAAAGAAAAGATAGTGTTTAGGGTATATGATATGGGTTTAGGGTTTAGGGTTTAGAGTGAGGTTTAGAGGTTTAGACTTTAGAGTGAGGTATAATTATTTTTAATTTTTTTTTAATTTTTTATTGAGTATAAAATAATATTTTAGACTTTGTTAATCAGTGATTTTTTTTTTTACAAAAAGGTATATAAAAAAAGATAGAAAAAAAACTAATCAAATGAAAGTATATAGTAGAAAAGTCAAAAGAGGGACGGACTACCCTATATTTATTTTTTTATTTTTTTAAATTTTATTTATTTACTAGAAAATAATATTTTAGACATTGTTAATTAGTGATTTTTTTTACAAAAAAAGTATATAAAAAAAGATAGAAAAAAATTAAACAAATGAAAGTATATAAAAGAAAAGAGGGACGGACTACCCTATTGAATGTGCGCTCGCCGAAATTGTTAAATAAAGGAGTCGCCACGCCGTTTTAAGAGGAAACATTGAAAACCTTTTATTTGAGAAAATGGGTTCGGGGGTCAGGTTACGTGTTGGGAAGAACTGAGAGTTCACCCAACACGCCTCGTCCGTAGACGAGTCTTTCAATTGTTCAACATTCAATTCATCCAAATGTGTGTTCAAAATATGTGTAACAAGATATGTGTAAAATGCATTTTAATGCTTTGTTTTATTAATAAACGGGAGGAATTACAACTTGTGAGTCATTTTATTCAGGAGACCACCACCTGATTACAACGAGGACAAACAACTTACAACTGAACTGAACCTGCTGCAGAAGGGCTCATTGTGTCGCGTGACACAGGACCTGGGAGCAGGTTGTGTCGCGTGACACGACAAGGCCTTTTGCAGAGGTTTTACAAAGCTTGATTACAGAAAACAATAAATGAAAATCCTAGATTAACAAAAATAGAAATCAGGTCCCAACGACCTCAGAGAGATCTAATTGCAGATGAGTGTGGATATGGAATCATCCACACTCACCTTAGCAATTCATGCCCAACGCACGACATCAATCACAAGCACGTATAATCACTACGATACAAGTATGAAACAAGTCCCAACGACCTCAAAGAGATCCAAGCTTAGATGAACGTGGATATAAGACGATCCACACTCACCTTAGCATAATTCGTGCACAACAAACACAATCACATGAACAGAACAAATACCATCATCATGCCCAACGCATATAATCACGTGAACAGAACAAAGAAAACCATCACCACGATAACTTCAACTATCAGAACATCCAAATGAAACGGAGCACACTACATGCTGATTAAAATTGTAACAAAGCCAAACACCCAGATTCTACACCACGAGTATTATAATCACGGCAATTTGCACAACACACACAATCACATGAACGTCACCATGATAACTTCACTAATCAAAACATCCAAATAAACTATAGCATACTACATGCTAATTGATATCGTAACAAAACCAAAATGCCCAGTTCTACACCACCATGGAAATTGCACTACACAGAAAATAGAGAGAGAGAAGATTAGGATTCGTTACCCTCGTAGTGTCCTCAAATTCGATACCACGTTAGGTATCAAATTCTTCAATTCAGCTTCAGAATCGGATCCAGACTCTCAGATTGGAATGGCTATGAAGCGTTGAAGGGACTTGGAACCTGGAATAACAGAGGACGGCGTCGGTTTTGGGATAGAGAGTAGAACACGGTGAGGGAGATTGAGGTCTGATTGGGTTTCGATTTAGCCGGAGAAGATGGTGGAGTGGTGGTGGTTAACGGCTTAGGGGTTGGAACAGAGGATCGGTGTTGGTTGCCGACGATTGGTTTTTTGATAGAGGGGGTTGAGTGATGGGTTTTGACCGGAGATTGTTTGGTGAGGGAGGCGGTTGGGAAGCTTGGCCGGAGAGACAGGTGAAGGATGGTTTGCGTATGGAGAGAGAGGGAGAGTTTTCGTATAGAGAAAGAAAGGGTGAGGAACGGGTTGTTGATGTAGAGAGATGGAGAGCGTTGAGGAGGCGATTAGAGGGCGAGGGAGACACCGGTGATGGAGATTGAGGGGTGTGTGGGTCGCTGGCTAATGGTGATTGTGTGGGGGATTGGTGAGGAAGATGAGGGAAACCGTATTGAGAGAGAAGGGCTGCGGGTAGAGAGAGAGTATGTTTGTGTGTGTTTGTTGTGTGAGGCCCCCCTCCTTTGCCAAATGAAACAAATTGCTTATTTAACGTAATTTGGAATTGGGTTTAAAATGTCGCACGACTTATCAAAAATAACTGTCTTTCTTCTAGAAACTTGCCAGGTGGCGAAATCTGCACCCTTCCTCACCCTTTCTCGAGTAATTCCTTAAAGGTCCAAACTGTATAATTCTTTCTGGGTCCTTCCTTAGCGAGAAACTTGTAAAAGTTCCCGGAAAATTTCGGAACGGACCGGGAATTTACAAAAACGCCCCTAGTGCAATTTTATCATATTAAAATGCACCTAAAAGGGTCGCGAATTGGATTGGCGTACTCACAGAGCCCCTCGGCAACGTCACTTATGGAAGAAGTGAGGTTGTCGATAAAAAGGACCCAATCTCAATGAGCAGCTGGGGATATTACGGATGGCTGGACAACGATCTGAGATATCGGGTGGCTGGACCTTTGGGGAAAGGATTCCTACGTATCCCTCCTTGGGAGGGAATCAAGTCGGTCGTAGTTCAGAAATGAAACTGACAAGAAGCAAGAAAGGGTAGAGATGTGCTTTCATACCTTTGCTGTGCTTACCTGTAGCTGCCGGGGAAACTGATGCTACTGCTGTCTGACAAGGGCATTTACTGATGATCAATCTCCGTCCAACACGGGCTCTTGATGATCTTCTGTCCAGCACGGGCCTTGATGGTAACTTGCTTTTCCGTCCGACACGGGAACTGATGATGAACTTCCGGGACATTTATGATGAAACCTCCGTCCAACACGGGATATTGATGGTGAGACTTCCGTCCAACACGGGCGCTTGATAGGGAACCTCCGTCCAACACGGACAATTTGATAAGAACCCCCCCCCCCCCGTCCAACACGGACTTCTGATAATGATTCTTCGTCCTACACGGGAAATGATGATCTTCCGCCCAACACGGGCATTCTGAGGAATACTCTCCGTCCAACACGGATTTTTGATGACTTGCCACCCAACACGAACTTCTGATAATGATTCTTCGTCCAACACGGGAAATGATGATAATCCTCCGTCCGACACGGGCAATTGATGATGAACCTCCGTCCGACACGGGATATTGATGAGCCTTCCGTCCGACACGGAATATTGATGAAGAATCTCCGTCTGACACGGGAAGTGATGAAGCTTCCGTCCGACACGGAATATTGATGAGCCTTCCGTCCGACACGGGCCATTTGATAAGAACCCTCCGTCCAACACGGGACATTTGATAAGAACCCTCCGTCCAACACGGGACATTTGATAATCTTTTCGTCCAACACGAGAAACGATAATCCTTCCGTCCAACACGGGAGACGATAATCCTTCCGTCCAACACGGGAGACGATAATCCTTCCGTCCAACACGGGAGATGATAATCTTTCCGTCCAACACGGGAGACGATAATCTTTCCGTCCAACACGGGAGATGATAATCTTTTCGTCCAACACGGGGAACGATAATCCTTCATCTAACACGGGCAATTTGCCGAAGCTGATGGGCATCTGAAACTCCTTTTGACGAGCAATGCTTGGAGACTGGGCAGCTGAGGCTCTTTTCGACGATGCTGATGACGATGACAAAGGCGTGGTAGGCCACCTGCAGGATTTGGAATCCTTGTCTAGATTGTGATATAATCAGATTATGATCACTTTGATTATTGTACCATGAGGGGGGGGGGAAACACAACACTCTAGGCAAATTGCAATTATTTGACTTTTTGCTTATGCATTATTAATCTTTTGTTGCACAAGTCCATCTCAGCTGGGGAGAATAGGAAGTAGGGATTTGGCACGGCTTGACGAGCAGATATGTAGGTAGCCATTATGCTATGAGGGATTGTGTATAGGACGAAAGTGCTTATAATGAGGTGGACCCTCTCCCATGAGGTGAAAAACGATATGGAGCGGCTAGGCAAGTCGGGGACGTTCCCGAGAGTACTGATTGCAGCAAGTCCATTGCTAGTGAGGACAAAGTGTATCGCGCGTCTGAGACAACAAGCAGCAGAGAAGGTGCAGAGAGTGATCCCGGCTTGGCGAAGCCCCAGTTGACAGTGCAAAGCAAACCCGAAGGGAAATTGGTAAGAAGAGCCTGAGGGATACCTTAACCAAAGCCCTAGCTTGAGGAAATTCCATTCAATTTCATCGCAGACAGAGTCATCTTGTGGCCGAGGAGGCAACCCATCATTTCAAACCGCAGTCAATCAGTCGCTGGACAAGACTCGGAAATATTTACGTGCAGGGGCGCATCTTTTTCGAAAGGTGGGAAATGAATCCCGAATTTGTGTATGACACTCTCGCTTTTGGGTTTAACTCTTTTGGGAGAGTATAAGCGCAACAAGGTGTGGAAAAGTGTATGGAAGCCCCTGCTGACCGAAACGGTGTTTAGCTCTATCTTCCTATTATGTAGAAAGAGAAGACTTATCGAGACACTTGAAAACTTGTCTTATTCGTGATGATCACAAAGCTGCTTAAAACCCTTTATTGATGTGCGGGTTATTCGACCGCCAAAGCTGATATGAACAAATATTTTTATCAATCCTGAGGAGAAAGCCCACTGATATCGAGAATCAAACTCGGAAAGATGAACAGTGTATGGGCATGGTCCTTGAGGAGACCGGATTTTCTGAGATTTATTTGTGATTTCGACCGGACCAGTTATGGTTGCCTACGTTCCCCTCCTTGGGAGGAGCTCAGGTCGCCGTAGTTCGGGCTTATCCCGAATGAAAAGAATGAACGGTAAAATTCGAGGATTTGAGGACCTTTGAAGATTTTAAGAATTGAAAGAACATGTCCTCTTGGGGTGTCGCTGGGAGACACGGATGTGAAGCCCCAGTGGGACATTCACGGCAGGTGTTTGCAGAGGAGAAATGAAATATGCTCACATGCAACGTCGAATGGACAGATGGAATTTGCACAATCTTCGCTTGACAGTCCGTTGAGCCTGGATGGATTTGGCTCCACTTTAAGCAATAATCTGTTTTAGATCTCGACGATATTGGACTGAAACTGCTATCCGGTAGGAACTGCGACTGGGTCTCGGGATTTCGATCGGTCTTTGGGTAATTCGGGATATCATGACCTCTTAAAATGAGAGGTCGGCTGGGCTTTTTGCTGACTGAACCTCTAAAGATGAGATGTTGGCTCTTGGGTATGTGTTTGGGATTTCTAAGGTGAGGGAATCCATGATTTCATCTTCAATGCCTCTAAGAATGAGAGGTCGATCTTTTGGCTTTTGGTCAAGGCAAAGGTAACGGTAATGGGAGTGTCCTCTAAAATTGAGAGGACGGCTTGGGATCGGTTAGAGGTAATGGTGAGGGGACATCCATGCTGTTTCTTCATTCGCTTTGAGACTCCTCTTGAGTAACGACCGAGTTCTTTGACTTTTGCTTTTGAGAGAATCGCTCGGGACTAGGCTCTCTTTCTTTTTTTTCTCTTTTTTATTCTTCTTCTTTTTTTCTTTTTTTTTTTATTTGCTTTTGAGAGAAAACTTCAGCTAGTCCCCAGGATGGATCATTGCATTCTACCGTTCTTTGAACCACGGGAGCCTCAAGGATAGTCCCTCTTCTTCTGACGATGGCTAAACGGGTTTCAAATATGCCGATCTTGAAATGAAGGGGTATTGTTTAGTGAGGGTGAGGTAATGGTTTCCTATGGGTGAAAGGTTTCAACCGCAGTCCCTACCGGATGATCCGAATGAGATTGAGTCTTCATTTGCTTTCTTAAGCTTACTCTGAGAAAGATCCGTGCAAATTCATCGAACAACGAGATAGGGAGGACGAAGGAAGATATATGAGCATAGGAGACGCGAGATGGGGAGTTGGTAAGCCCCACTTTGGGAAAGATATCAGCCGATTTTCTCACTCCGATCGATTCAAACATTAGTCATTTCAAAGCATTTAGTCGGTGAGCAGCACAAGTGATCATTTGGAATAAGACCATTTCAATTGAGTGTAATGCAGGTGTGCTAGTGATGTCTCGAGTCTAGCAAGAAGAGAAACAAAGATTTTATCACTGCAAAGCAAAAACCGGTCCAACTTGGACTCGACAGACTCATGTCCGACAGTGGACATTCTAGATCCTACGAGGACTGATTGACTTCTTCGTATGGGAGAGCCTCTGAGCTTCTGCTGATATCATGGACGAGGATTGGAGACAACACTGGGGCGAGCCTTCTCAAACTTTCTGTCCTTCATAAGTCGTCCTCCTTAGCTTGAGCAATCTGAGCAAACAATCGGGCCTCCCGCTTGCGAGGAAAAACAGCTTCAATGGTAGCTTGCCACTTTCCGATGGACACACCATTTGCACTCTGCTGACCCATGGGATACAAACTTCCAGGCTGGTGGGCCATAATCATCTTTGCACTGAGCGTTTTAGATTCCGAATCATATGAATGATCACTCGGGCACTTGAACTGCTTCCACCTCGGGAATATGGACCAATGAGCGCCGGGAACGAGAGCATACACCCAACTTGCCGTAGCCTCGCGGAGGTGAAAAGGTAAGAGCATGTATAGACGGAGGGTAGAGAACTTTGAGATGGTACGGGAGAGGGAAAAGCGGGAAAGGAGACGGACTCGTGCAACACTTATTAATCTTCAAGTAGAAATCAGTGGTTTTTAAGTCCTAGGAACGATTGGGAAAGGCCAATCCTTTATTTCACGCAATCTAGACCTCGGGGGAACCTATCGACACATCATCTACAAATACACCAAATGTATTGGTTCAAAATGAATAATAGGCAATAGTACCTAAATAAAACCAAAGCATTTATGGGACGGACGAGTAGCCCCAATTTCTGGAGAAATTTGGGCAGCATAACGGGTATTCCTGAAGAATTTCAAGGAAAAATCCGGCATGACCTCTCGTCGGTGCACGTTGACAAAGCGACATGATCTCTCGTTAGAACATGCCACGGGAGTGACATTTTCTTTCTTGAAACCATGTTGCGTTGGCAACATGGCCACACGTGCTAGGTTTTGGGGAAGGTACGAAAGCTTATTAGAAATTTTGAAACAATTCATTTTAGTGTATTTGAAAAATGTCGTGTCAAAAACCAACCGTTTTGGGTAAGCTTCAAGTGTGGCGCCACCTATAACGCGCTAGGGGGATAGGTTTGACATTAGGCGTTCAAGCGTAGGCGAATATTATCACCGCCCGCGATGCCGTCAATCGCACCCGAGGGTTCTAGATCTACGTGATGTAGTGTGCGGGATGGCTATCTTCCTTTATTTGCGAAAATGATTTTTTTTTTTACTTTATTTTGGAAAAGGGGTGATAAAAGAAAAAACAACACACACACGCCCCACAAAGATACAATAATCAAGGATCATGCAATTTAATCACGGGGCAGCCCCACAATCACAACCTGTACAAAGAAATCAAATCCTGCAACTTCGCCACTTCTGTCGCGTGACACAGAACAGCTGAGGCACATTCTGTGGCGTGACAGAAGAAGCCATTTCCAGAATCCTGAACAACAAGCCAAGACCAGCCCCAGTCTCCAAGCATAATACAATAGCTCAAACCTCAAGCAAACAGCAACACATACAACAAAGATGGGACACAAGGGGGGGAAGGAATAAAACAAAGCACATAAAATGCATTTAAACACATAAAATGTCACACAACCGAGCACACATAAATGAATGTAATGAACGTTGAACAATAACGAAAGTCTGACCCACTTTTGAAAAACAAGTTTCAAGTCCCCAGCAGAGTCGCCACTGAATGTGCACTCGCCGAAATTGTAAAATAAAGGAGTCGCCACGCCGTTTTAAGAGGAAACATTGAAAACCTTTTATTTGAGAAAATGGGCTCGGGGGTCAGGTTACGTGTTGGGAAGAACCGAGAGTTCACCCAACACGCCTCGTCGGTAGACGAGTCTTTCAATTGTTCAACATTCAATTCATCCAAATGTGTGTGCAAAATATGTGTAACAAGATATGTGTAAAATGCATTTTAATGCTTTGTTTTATTAATGAACGGGAGGAATTACAACTTGTGAGTCATTTTATTCAGGAGACCACCACCTGATTACAACGAGGACAAACAACTTACAACTGAACTGAACCTGCTGCAGAAGGGCTCATTGTGTCGCGTGACACAGGACCTGGGAGCAGGTTGTGTCGCGTGACACGACAAGGCCTTTTGCAGAGGTTTTACAAAGCTTGATTACAGAAAACAATAAATGACAATCCTAGATTAACAAAAATAGAAATCAGGTCCCAACGACCTCAGAGAGATCTAATTGCAGATGAGTGTGGATATGGAATCATCCACACTCACCTTAGCAATTCATGCCCAACGCACGACATCAATCACAAACATGTATAATCACTACGATACAAGTATGAAACAAGTCCCAACGACCTCAAAGAGATCCAAGCTTAGATGAACGTGGATATAAGACGATCCACGCTCACCTTAGCATAATTCGTGCACAACGCACACAATCACATGAACAGAACAAATACCATCATCATGCCCAACGCATATAATCACGTGAACAGAACAAAGAAAACCATCACCACGATAACTTCAACTATCAGAACATCCAAATGAAACGGAGCACGCTACATGCTGATTAAAATTGTAACAAAGCCAAACACCCAGATTCTACACCACGAGTATTATAATCACGGCAATTTGCACAACACACACAATCACATGAACATCACCATGATAACTTCACTAATCAAAGCATCCAAATAAACTATAGCATACTACATGCTAATTGATATCGTAACAAAACCAAAACGCCCAGTTCTACACCACCATGGAAATTGCACTACACAGGAAACAGAGAGAAAGAGAAGATTAGGATTCGTTACCCTCGTAGTGTCCTCAAATTCGATACCACGTTAGGTATCAAATTCTTCAATTCAGCTTCGGAATCGGATCCGGACTCTCAGATTGGAATGGCTGTGAAGCGTTGAACGGACTTGGAACCTGGAATAACATAGGACGGCATCGGTTTCGGGATAGAGAGTAGAACACGGTGAGGGAGATTGAGGTCTGATTGGGTTTCGATTTAGCCGGAGAAGATGGTGGAGTGGTGGTGGTTAACGTTTTAGGGGTTGGAACAGGGGATCGGTGTTAGTTGCCAGCGATTGGGTTTTTGAGAGAGGGGTTGAGTGATGGGTTTTGACCGGAGATTGTTTGGTGAGGGAGGCGGTTGGGAAGATTGGCCGGAGAGACAGGTGAAGGCTGGTTTGCGTATGGAGAGAGAGGGAGAGTTTCCGTATAGAGAGAGAAAGGGTGAGGAACGGGTTGTTGATGTAGAGAGACGGAGAGCGTTTAGGAGGCTATTAGAGGGCGAGGGAGACATCGGTGATGGAGATTGAGGGGTGTGTGGGTCGCCGGCTAATGGTGATTGTGTGGGGGATTGGTGAGGAAGATGAGGGAAACCGTATAGAGAGAGAAGGGATGCGGGTAGAGAGAGAGAGTTGTGAGAGAGAGTATGTCTGTGTGTGTTTGTTGTGTGAGGCCCCCCTCCTTTGCCAAATGAAACAAATTGCTTATTTAACGTAATTTGGAATTGGGTTTAAAATGTCACGCGACTTATCAAAAATAATTGCCTTTCTTTTAGAAACTTGCCAGGTGGCGAAATCTGCACCCTTCCTCGAGTAATTCCTTAAAGGTCCAAACTGTGTAATTCTTTCTGGCGTACTCACACCTATATTTATTTCTTATTTTT
This sequence comes from Adenophora triphylla var. japonica, assembly GCA_022495995.1. Classification (NCBI taxonomy): domain Eukaryota; kingdom Viridiplantae; phylum Streptophyta; class Magnoliopsida; order Asterales; family Campanulaceae; genus Adenophora; species Adenophora triphylla. The sequence goes on along the minus strand of JAFEMH010000152.1, from coordinate 900,372 downwards.
TAATTTTTTTATTGACTAGAAAATAATATTTTAGACTTTGTTATTTAGTGATTTTTTTACAAAAAGGTATGTAAAAAAGATAGAAAAAAACTAAACAAATGAAAGTATATAGAAGAAAAGTCAAAAGAGGGACATACTACCCTATATTCATTTTTTATTTTTTTTTAAAAAAGTTATTGACTAGAAAATAATATTTTAGACTTTTTTAATTAGTGATTTTTTTTTACAAAAAGGTATATAAAAATATAGAAAAAAACTAAACAAATGAAAGTATATAGAAGAAAAGTCAAAAGAGGGACGGACTACCTTATATTTATTTTTTATTATTTAAAAAAAAATTATTGACTAGGAAATAATATTTTAGACTTTGTTAATTAGTAATTTTTTTAAGAAAAAATTATATAAAAATAGATAGGGTTTAGGATATATGATATGGGTTTTAGGATAAATGATATTATTTTTTTATTTTTTATTTTTGAATTAAGAAAATTATTTGAGATGTTGGTCAGTCGTGAATTTTTTTTATACAAAGTTATATAAAAAAAGTGTTTTTTTTAAGAAATGAAAATATAAAATTCATAAACCCTAAAATTTAGAAAATAAAAATAAATCTATTTTAGCTATAGATGTTGAATCTGTCTCTAAATTAGAGACAAATTTTGAACACGTCTCTAATTTAGAGACAGATAATAAATACTCCCTCCGTCCCAGCCGAGTGTACAATTATTTCCCTTTTGGTCCGTCTCAGCCGAGTGTGAACTGTCCAAAATGGAAGGGAATCTTCACTATTTACCCCACTCATTCTCTCTCCTATTTTACTTTTACACTCACAACATTCTTTCTCCTAACTATTCCTTCCACTCATTCTCTCTCCTATTTTACTTTTATACTCACAACATTCTCTCTCCACTTTTTCTCTCTCTTACTTTTTCTTAATCGGTGTGCCCAACATTTTGGTTCACACTAGGCTGGAACGGAGGGAGTATGTCTCTAAATTTTAGAGAGAGATGTTAAATCTGTCACTAAATTAGAGACGGATTAAAAAATGTGTCTCTAAATTAGAGACGGATTAAAATATGTCTCTAATTTAGAGTCAAATTCAACATTTGTCTCTAAAGTTTAGAGACAGATTTTGTATCCGTATCTAATTTTAAGACAGATACAAAATTCGACCCTGATTTAGAGATAGATACAAAACTCATCTCTAAATTAGAGACAGATTCAGAATCTGTCTCTAAATTAGAGACAGATTCAGAATCCGTCTCTAAAATTAGAGACAAATTTTGAATATGTCTCTAATCTATCTCCAAATTAGCTACAGACTCCGTCTATCTCTAATTTTTCGTCTCTATTTTCGATTTTTCTTGTAGTGTTTAAATCTAAACTATTGTCAATTGATATACAATATTTTTATCATAATCTTATTTTACACCGGAGGAAATTCGTCGGTAAAATCCGACTAAATTTAGGTGTTCGTTTATCTTTTTCATACTATTCAAATCCCATGTGATTATACAACTCACTGAACAAAGGACTGATCAATCGTTTTTGGTATCATCATATTTAAATATCTACTTTAGAACAAATATAATAATTGTTATTTGTGTTACAGTTTTGAAAATGAGGATATGAGAAACTTTAAATTTTGATAGAAGCTTTGTTTATCCAATTCTAAATTTCTAACTTGTGTGTGGGGTTACATTTTTCGGCTATAAAAAAAAAAAAATCACTCTACGAGAGAGATAAAATACTAAAAATTTAGTTTGTCCTATTTTAATTGGTGAAATTTTTATCAAAATAGCGTAATTTTCATCAAAATAATCTTATCCCCTTTTAAACAAAATTTTGGCTCCCATCACAGACGCAAGGATGCAATATGGTCATGTCCAGGAATGTAGCCATGATTATAAGTTAGGCGTCAAATACTATAAAATATAAAATGTAATTATTTTGAAGTAGGAGAGGAATAAAATTGCCAAAATTTAGGGAGAAACGCGTTTCTTCGTAAGTTATGGAGAAACGGGTCCCGACTTGTCGCGCGACAATGAACTGGATATTCAGAACCTTATGAAAGTGATATCTAGAAATCTTCAAATGAATATCCAGAAACCTTCAAAATGTTTCTGGATATTCATTTGATGGTTTCTGGATATATATTTGAAGGTTTCTGGATATCCAGAAACCTTCAATAGCAATTTCTGAATATGCCCTAACACATTTCTGGATATGTATCTAACAGTTTCTGGATATGCACCTAACAGTTTCTGGATATACATTTTACATACTTCTGGATATGCACCTAACAGTTTCTGGATATCAAACCCAAAGCTTCTGGATGGCCTTGGGTTTTTTTTTTTCTGGATATCAAATGCAAAGCTTCTGGCTATTAAAAACACGTTTCTCCATAGTTATGGAGAAACGCGTTTCTCAGCAGACCTACTCATAAAAATTTTATTACAAAATAAATGTCCATTTTGTATTGTCATTATTGGGTTAATGTCATCTATATTTGGGGACGCCTAATTTAGGGGATTAAACAAGCAATAGTGTAATTCCGGTGACATACTAGTCAACACGGCCGCGCGTTATATTTAGCACGCCCGCGCCAATAATGGTTTTCTGGAGCAAAAGTTACTGAAAATCGGGAGCGCGCGCACCCACTAGGGGGAGCAGCCGCTCCCAAGGCAGAAGTTTTGGCACTACTGTGCTCCCAAAGGACACGATCGTGCCCGACATGATTAGGCCTAGGCCGCCAGTTTCAGCAAAGGAATAGTAAATTCCTGGAGGGTTAAATACCCTCTATCCCCTAACCAGATTTCAATAGTTCTCTTACTTATCTGTTTTCTAAATATATGGTTTGCGCATACAGAAATTCTTGTGCCTATTAATTCGTACACTATATTATATATTGTATTCAGTGATTTTCGTTGATAATAATATTCTCTCCCTCTCCCGCGGACGTAGCCATGTTTGTGAACCACGTATATCTGTGTATTGTGTGATTGTTGCTTGTTTTCTATCTTTTACATAGACTATTTTCTAACAAACTGGTATCAGAGCCGGTAAGGTTAAGGAAGGTATAGGGTTTTCCTCTGCAAAATAAGATTGGATCAGGAATTGAATTACCGATTGACAAGTTTAATGTGAAGAATAGTTTTCTCTTTGACAAATCAAGATGAAATCCTTGTTGAGGGACAAGAGTTTGTGGGTTCCATTGGTTGTTGCAATCATGAATCGTCAGGGTTCAAATGGTATAGCAGAAGTCGTTCCCACCAGTGATGTCGTGGCTGCAACAACAGGAAGTTCGGAGAAGGACAAGAATGTAGCAGAGAAGGAAGAAGCATATCTGATCGCGCTAGATGAGAGCCGACTCTAAAATCATAAGGTGTCTAGATGATGATGTTCTAGCGGATATTGCAGATACTAATTCAGTAGCTGCTTTGTGGCTTGCGTTGTAAGATATGTATTTGACACGATCATTGACCAACAAGCTATATCTGAAGCAGAGGCTATTTTCTCTCTGAATACAGGAAGGTACGCCCATTAGGGATTTTTACACCAGTTGTTAGACATACTTCTATCAGAGTGCTATTAGCAATGGTGGCATATCAAAATTTGGAGCTCGAGCAGCTAGATGTAAAAACAAATTTTCTACCTGGAGAGTTTGAGGAGGAGATTTACATGACACAACTAGATGGATTTTAGATTCCGGGGAAAGAAGACTACGTGTGCAAGTTGAAGAAGTCCTTGAGTGGACTGAAACAGTCGCCTAGGTAGTGGTATAAATGGTTTGATAGCTATATGATAGAGATTGGTTACACGAGTAGCCAGTATGATTATTGTGTGTATCACAATAGGTTGGTGGATGGTTCGATCATCTATTTCGTTCTTTATGTTTAAGATATGTTGATAGCAGCTGTCAAGAAGTTGGATATTCAGAAGTTGAAAAGTATACTATCTGCCGAGTTTGAGATGAAGGATTTGGGTTTAGCAAAGAAAATTTTGGGTATGGAGATCTACATGGATAGAAGCTAATGGAAACTTTTCTTATCTCAGAAAGGTTAAATCAAGAAAGTTTTAGAGAGATTTGCATGTCTACAACAAAGCTTGTAGATTTTCCGAGTGCAGCGAATGCACATCTGTATGTTGTGTTTGCACTAAAATCGAATGAACAGAAAGAGTATATGGCTCGAGTACCTTATGCTAGTGCAGTTGGTAGTTTGATGTATTTTATGGTTTGCAATAGGCCGGATCTTGCTCTTGCTATTAGTGTTGTTAGTAGGTTCATAGGGAATCCTGGTAAGGAAAGTTTTCAAGCAGTGAAGAGGATCTTCAAGTACCTTAGTAGTACATCAGATGTTGGGCTCATTTATGGAGGTGATACAGAATGTGATGTTGAGGTTATTGTGATTCAGACTACTATGGGATGTTGACACGAGGAGATCTATGATCGGGTACTATTCACTCTTGGTGGGTCATTTGTCAGTTGAAAGGCTACTTTACAATCTAAAATGACTTTATCTACTACGGAAGCAGAGTACATGGCATTGACAGAAGCTGCTAAGGAGGAAATATGGCTAAACAGTTTGATTAGCGACCTTAGGTTACATCAGGATCATGCTACAATATTTTGTGAGAGTTTAAGTGCAATTTGTTTGGCCAAGAATCAAGTTCATCATGAGAGGACAAAGCACATAAATGTGGGGTATCATTTTCTGAGAAGTGAGAAACGGATCAAGGTGCAGAAAGTGGGTATTGCCGACAATCGTGCTGACATGTTCACGAAGTCTGTTACAACACTCATCCAAACTTCAAAATTAAATCCAATTCAAAGATATCAATATGACCAGTAAATTTAAATATTCATTTTGGAACAGTAAGAATATTTTTAATATTTTACACATTAATTCCTTTTTAAAACACATCAATGCATTTTAGTTTATGTTATACAATATATACTGATGATACCACGTATTTTGGGGTCTCACTAAGGATGGAGTAACTAGCATTGTATGAACTTGATACCTAGATCACAACACAAACAAAGAGCACCGTTAGAGACCAAGCCGGGGTTATACCAGCTCAGGCCCTCGGGTGTGAGAGAAAGATCTATGAGGTATAATAACTGAGAACAAGACTTGGAATGTCTTGATGTGTTTGTGTATTAGGGTTTAGACAATGTGACTTACCTTGCCGAAGAGGACAAGTGAGAGTATTTATAATAGGCGAGAGAGATCAGTTGGATGGATCTCAGACCTTAGAGATATTTTTCTAGACCTAGGACACGTGTCCGCGCCTGGTTGGATAGTACAATAAATAGAAGAGTAATGTAGAGGATGTCTTTGGACGAGGATAAGGGCACAGGAGACAGTTGGTGCGGTGCCTCAAAGCGGGTGATGGGCATCTAAGCCTTCATTTAATGCGATAGAGACAGGTCTTCCAGCTGGTGTCGGAACTCGTACGGAATCTTGCTGTACAAGCTTGATGGGAATCGGGAATCTGGTATGAGACCGCGTTCAACGCGGATTGGAGATACCTCGGTCTGAAATCCCATGTCATTCAGTTCGACCTTAACTAGAGCGATCTTGGACCCGATCTGGAGGGTCCAGGCTCATCAGTGGCCATTTTCTATGAGCGCTAGATCATTAATAGTTATGGAGAGAAGCCCTACATAGAGCTCGGTCTGCGAAATGAATCAATTTTGTGGGCACAAGTGTTGTAAAATTTTGTTACTTCTTGGATAGACTCCCTGCTATGAGGCACGTGGCAGGCACGTGTAAGGTGTAGGTAGAAGTTGGTGAAAGTTCATAAAAGAATCCCTGATATGGTTTAAGTGGGGCCTATGGGCTGTCAAACTGTCAGCGCTTGTCACGTACGGAGGAGACATTTCACGAATTTCAAAGGGCGCCATAAATGTTGACCGCCATTAATTCAAAATTTAAATTCCGCCAATTCAGCGCTCAAGGGAATTTGGTCGGGTGGCTCATCAATACAGGTTAACCCGAACAACCCTTGGCTTATAAATAGGGAACTATTCCTCCTTCAAAATCTTTTATCACCTCCAGTTTTCTGTTTGCACCTTAGAGAGTGAAAAACTTCTTGATTCCTTAAGCTTCCTTTGTGCTAAATCCTTCTCCGTAAGTGTTCTTTGTTAATTGCTTTTGTATTTATTCCCTTCTCTTCTACTGATCATCATGACTTAACGTCTTGAGCGTCCCTTAGAACTAGGTTCTGGGATTACCCCAGATACCTTTGTCGTGGATAGTAAATCCGGTGGGATATATTGTTTGGTAGTTAGAGGGATGTGGGTGAAACTCACCCTAGATTCTTTTAAATACTTTTCTGTCAGGTAAGACTGGGGAAATTGGGTCCCACCCCGGTTATGGGAGGCCAAGAGGAGAGTGTATATGAATGGGGACATGTTGGTTTTAGGGGACCACACCCGGCTAAGAATTTTTGTTATGGGGGTGTTGTGCAGGTTCCCTCGAGATCGCGATCAAGATTTGAACACCTAAGAACTTGTAAGGAGATCTCGCGTAGATCCCATGGCTCGATTTGAAACTGATTGGGAGAAGGTGGAGTTGAATGATGATAATGAGCTGATTGTGGCCCCTGATGCCTCAGCTGAGCCTGCGGCCCCTCTTGTTGGTGCTGAGCCCGCGGCCCCTCAGGCCGTGGCTGAAATAGTTGCAAAACTTGAAGCCCAGCCTAGGGTGGTTTTTTATTTGGGTAGCAGTCGGGACGAGGTTGTTTATATGGATGAGCTAGTTATGGGGGAAACTCAATCCTCCTCCTCGGACTCTTCTTTGGACTAATTTGGTCCGGAAGTAGTTCTGAAATAGGGGATGATGAGGGGGAGATCGTAGACGGCATGGTGGTGGATACTCCCTAAAGATCTGTGGAGATAGTAATTTTTTTCCCAGAGGGCCATGTAGGGACCACTGTTGTTCGTGAGCAGAGTCAACATGGTGCTTCCACCTCTAGCCGCAATCCCTCCAAGAAGAAAACTGCAGCCCACAAAGCTTTAGATGATGATCTGGCCTCAACCCTCAATATTGACTTAAACACTTTTTCTGTTCCCGGGCTACAGGAGGTTAGGCATAATAGGAGTCTGCATCCCGAGACTATTTTCGATGTTCGGGATAACAATAGGGAGTGTGTCTTTTTTGGGGCTTAGTTTGAGAACGAACTTAGGCTCCTACTTGACCCTTTCATTGTCCAATTTCTAACCTTAAATAACTTCCTTCCCATACATCTTACCCCGAACATCATCCGAGCCTTAGTATCCTTCATTGCGGTGAGCAGGTTGTTAGGTTATGAGTCCATCATTTCTAGGTTATATGCCTTTTATAGTAACCAGATAACCAATGGCAACTTGGGCCTTAAAACCAAAGCCAACTCTCCAAAAACCTTCTCTCCCCCAAATAATAAATTTGACCAGTGGAACCAGAAGAGTATCTTTGTGATTGGGAATAGGTTTGGGTGGAATTTTCACAGGTCGGAGGGAATAGTGCCCCTTAGGGTTTCTGTGAGATCTTATCCTAGCTCGTCTGAGTCCGCAGATTTCCAGACTACAATTGAAAAGTACCTAGCCACTCATTCCAAAGAAAATGTGACTGTGGTCTTTGATGTAGAGGCCATAGTAGAGGATGAACCCATTCTCATATACGCGGGAGTGGCTCCCCCAAGGGAAGGCTTGGACGTGGCCTATAGGGTATAGATAGAGCCTATCCCCCATAATCCATGTTGGAGAGTCCATGAGTTCTTTCAATTTGGAAACTAATGCGTAACCTGCAGGATGGGTGCGATCTGCGAACTTCCAGAGAGGATCGGTCTCTTTTTGTTTTCTACCTTTACTTTTTTTTTCACTACTCACACACACACACACACACACACACAGAAGTGCCTAGGAAATCCTAGGGAGAGAAAGCCTTCCCTCTACCATTACTGTTGTCATACTTTATTGTTTTTATTTTTGAACTCATTCTGACCTCTTCTCTTTCTTTATGCAGATCCCGAAGATCCTACCATGGCCCCTCCAAAGTGTCAGCTGTTGAGCTAATGGTCTCCAAGGCGCTCCATCTCACCCTCCAAAATAAATCAAGGCAGGAGAAGCTATAAGGGGTAGCTACCTCTGGGGTGGTGTTGCCCATAACGGACCAAGTATTCGAAGAACTTTTGGCCACAGGGCGCGGTATTCCCAAAACAAAAGATCTTCCTCCTCGGTCTGAAACTGGCCAAGGCCGTAGGGGCGCTGGTGACCGCGCTACTCCAACTACTCAGACTTCTTCTAATGATGCAGGGAGGAAGAGGGCCGCAGTATGAGGTGGAGGGCTAGAATAAAGATAAGCAGCCCAGGGTTCAAGCCCCTGAAGTCATAACCATTGCAACCCCCACTAGCTCGCCAGTCAGATTGAGCTCTATCTGCGAACTGCCTATCCCTTACCCAATATTAATAGTAGGGAGTGGGCTTGGGAGATGAGTTATAATTTGGGGAAGGTTCGTCCTGTCCAGGGCGTGGACTTATATTCTCGAAGGGGAAACAATTCGGTTGTAGGGCTTGGCCTTTTAAACAGGCTCTACTGCCCAAATTTTTACAAAAGCGTGAGCTCCAAGCTCAATGCCTCTACCCTGGCAGGAAACATGGGTCTGATAGCAAAGGAGGTACTTCTTTTTCCTTAGCTATTTTTCCTTTCATTTTTTCTTCCTTCTGCATTTTTCTTACTCTCATTTTTTCTGTTTCAAATGGCTAACGATGCTCTGTGGTTATGAGAAATTATTGACGAGCAGGCCGCGACCATCACTGACAAGAATAAGGACTTGGGGAATGCCTTAGAGGATGTCCAAGCTGTGAATTTGACTCTGACCCAGAAATAGTCTTATCTGAAGCTCGTATATGAGAAGCTGACGCCTCCCTCAAATCCTTGGAGAAAGCTAAGGGGCAGTGAGATGAAATCCGTGGTAAGAAGGAGAGGCTGAAGGTTAAGAATAAGGAGTATTCTAAGAGGCTTGATGCGGCGCAGACGCAGGTCAAAAACTTGGAGACCAAACTTGACAAACAATCTAACGAGCTTGTAGAGCTTAGGCAGTTTCGCTTGGAAAAGGAGGTTGCGCTTGCTCAAGCCAGACCCAGCTTAAGAACTTCGTGGCCACGACAAATTGAGTGTCGAGCAGTTAGCCATTATTGGCTCTTTAATTGCTACTGACTTGGAGTGTCTTTTCGGTCATGCCCAAGTTCCTCTACCTGAGGAAGATGTCAAGAACTTGGATGCTGCAACAGTCTCTTCCTTGCCTCGAGTAGCTGCGGTCACCGCCACCTCTCTCTTGGATGATCTAGACACTCTAAGGTGGGGTAAGGAAAAACTTTCACTAGATGTTGCTGTTGCTCGCCTATTTCCCAACGGGCCTGTGGTTAGCGATCTATTTCCAAACTGACTTACTCCAACTCCAGCTACAGCTCCTGCCCTTGCTCCAGAAGGTGAATAAACCCAATAGATAGGTTTTAGTATGCAACCCTTTGTAATAAGGTTGTTTACTTTGATTTTTGAACCATTTTCTTCTTTCATGTAATAGGTTTTAGTATGCAACCCCTTTATAATATATGAAATCTTTTTGTTTGCTTATTCATGTCTTATCCCTTTTAAGAGACTTTTTATGAATATTATTGTTGCACAATCTTTGGCCGCGGGCAATGGCTTGCCTTATTTATTTTTGGACCGTATGAGACTTAATAACCCCTTATGTAACAAGTACTTAGTTATCTTGGAGTTAACCTTATAAATATGAACACGATTAATTTTGCTCTTAGACTCTAAGGTTTTTCTCGGTCTGAATTTGAGGCTTATTGTGATACATTTTCATCCACAATTTCACCTAAGTGATTTCACGATCTAGACTCTTGAGTCCATACGAATGTGAGGCAACCTAAGACAAGTTTCTCATATATGGGCATGCGGAGTGCAGTTTGAAGGCAGTTCACGCATCAGCAGATTTTGATAGTGCTGACATCCATGATTTGGGCATGACCCTATAGGCATTCATTCTATTACTTTCATAAATGAGTATAATTGTTCTTGCGCTTTTGGAGTTACAAATCATACAAAATATTTAATAGATCTTAACTTCTATCACAGTTTAATTACATATGCTTGGTACAATTTATCTAAATGAAGTATTTTCTGAGATGATCACTGTTCCAAAGCATTTTTTAGGTTATTCCCCTCTTTTGTCCGCAATTTATAAGTCCTTTCTTTGATGACTTGCGTGACTTGATAGGGATCTTCCCATTTCGGAGAGAGATTGTGAAAATCGGGTTGAGTTTCTTGAACTTCTACGTTTCATAATACCAGTCTTCCACTGAAAAACTTATTTTGCTAAGTCTCTTGTTATGATGCTCTTTGGCTTTTTGTTTGTAATTGACCATCTTTTCGCTGGCCCTCATTCTTTTTTCTTTGAGATCATCCAGATCGCATTTTCTGGAGTCCACATTTTTTGATTGTGGTGCGGACTACCCATAATGCGGTTTGAAGCTCATCTAACCATCGTCTGCCTCGTCCTTCTAAGTTTTTCTTTAAGGTTCCTTGGACTAGTTTGTTCGCGACCTCAGCCTGTCCGTTTCATTGGGGATAAGCTACATTGAATTGTATGTGCTCTACCTTCATTATTTCACACTCCGCAGTGAACTTGGCTGCAAACTGAGTGCCATTGTCCGAGACTATTACTCCTGGTAGCCCAAACTGGCACCATATGTGATCGTGAACAAAGTTTATAACATTTTCTTCGAAGATTGTGGCTAAGGCGTTTGCTTCTGTTCATTTCGTGAAGTAGCCACGGTCACTACCACATATTTTATACCTCTTCTAGCGGTTGGAAAGGGTCCAATTAGATCAATTACCCATATATCAAACGGCCACGTTGGTACTACCAACGTTTTCGCTGTTAATGTGAGTCTAGGGATGTCTGCAAACCGCAGGCACTTATCACACTTTCTAACATACTCCTTTGCATTTTTCCTCTTTGTTGACCAATAGAAACCTGGAACTTTATCTTGTCGGACAGTGTCCGGGCACCAAGATGTCCACCACAAACTCCTTCGTGTACTTCATAGAGTAGGTTTGTGACCATATGAGTTTTTACACATCTTAGGAGAGGTTTTGTGAATGACCTTCTATAAAGTTTTCCATCTACGACTGTGTACTTTACGGACACCTTTTTGATGATTTTTGCTTTTCTTTGATCTTCAGGAAGGGTTTCTTTTCCGATGTAGTCTTTGATTTCATCTACCCAATCCCTTTCTTGGTCTTCAATGTTATTAATTTTGATCTGATCTATAGCAAGTGCCTCTATGAACATGATCTAGCATTCCGTATTTAGATCCTCAATTTCTTGCTCAGTGATTCTTGTTAGGAGGTCTGCTTTGCGTTGCTCGCTCTCATTATTTGATTTAGCTCATAGTATTTAAAGCTTTTGAGAAGGGTCTTGGGTTTCTACCCTTTTTCTTTTCCCCAGCTCGTTGTTCGCAAGTTTGAATGATGTTTATGCTACAAAGTCTGCTAAAGCCTGCGTGTCCTTTTTGGTGAATAGGTGATCTAGAACTCAGTGAGTTCTATAGACCATGCTAACATTCTACCTGAGGACTTTGGTTTGTGCAAGACTTTCTTATGTGGTGCATGTGTGAATACAGTGATTGGGTGTGCAGAAAAATAAGCTCGTAATTCTCGAGCAGCTACAAGTAAGGAATAAGATAAGTTCACTATATTGAGATGGAGACTTTGTACGGCTTACAATGCCTTTGATATATAATATACTGGTTTTTGGGATTTACACTCCTATCTTACAAGAACAGCGGCTACTGCCAGGTCAGTAGCTGCAATAAAAAAAGTTCTTCCCCTGGCACCTGGCTGCTGAGGAGAGGGAGCTGCCCGAGGTATTTTTTGACTTCTTCAAAAGCCAGATCTCATTCCTCGTTCCATGTGAACTCATTGGCTTTCTTCCACCCTTTTAGAGATTTGAAGAAGGGGAGGCATTTCTCTACAGACCGCGAGATGAAGCGGCCAAGTGTGGTGATGCGCCCATTTAGCTTTTGCACATCCTTCACACATTCAGGAGGTTTTATATCAAGAAGCACTTGGATTTTTTCAGGGTTTGCCTCAATTCCGCATCGGTTAACCATGAGTCCTAGGAACTTGCCCGCCTTTACCCAAATGCACATTTTAGGGGGGTTTAACTTCATGTTGGTGCGGCACAAGTTGGAGAAGGTTTCTGCCACGTTGAGCTCGTGTGAGTTCTCCTTGGTCTTTATGACCATATCATCAATGTAGACTTCAAGATTTTTGCCTAACTGATCTTTGAAAATGATGTTAACCATTCTCTGGTAAGTGGCTCATGCATTTTTTAGCCCGAAGGGTATCATTGTGTAGAAGTATGTTTTGCCCGTAGCTATGAAAGCAACTGAGGCAAAATATTCTGGAGCCATTTTGATCTGTTGGTAACCAGAGTATGCGTCAATGAATCTGAGGACTCTATGTCCGGCTATAGATTCCACCAATATCAATCCAAGGTATAGGGAATTGTTGGGGCAAGCCCTATTGAGGTATAAGAAGTCAATACACATCCTCCACTTTCCATTTGGCTTTTTCACCATGACCAGGTTGGCCAGCCACTTGGGATATGATATTTGATTGATTATCCTGGCTTTAAGTAGCTTCTCTACCTCTTCCTTGATTGTGATCTCCTTTTCGGGGGAGGAATACCTTGATTTTTGATGGATATATTTGAAGGAGGAGCTATCCTTTAGCGTGTGGACTATGATGTCCTCACTAATCCATTGCATGTACTCAAATTTCCATGCAAACACATCTCTATTCTTCCTGAGGTATTCGATCAAGATTTTTCTCTCCTCGGGGTGAATTTCCAGGCCAACCTTAACCTTTTGCTCACAGTAATCTACATTGATTATTACCTCCTCAAGCTCATTGTTAGGTCGAAGATCGCTGATTTCTCGATTGTGGAGGGAGTCAATTACGATCGTTGGGGGGGAAGATCTTACTCCTGGGAGAGCGGACATAGAGTAAATGATTTCTCGATCATTATCCCCCAGGATTCCCCTATCAACATACCCTCCTGCATCTGGAGCCAATCTTTTCGCTTTCTTGCTCTTCTTGAGCTCTAGCTTGGTAGAGTGGAAAGAGAGCATCCCCACGAATTCGGGCTGCGGGCATTTTCCCTTAATTTTGCTCCGCTTTGATTCTTCCTCGACTTGCGAGCTGGATGCCTTATTTTTCATTTTTCTCTTCTCCTCCAAATTTTTGAGAAATCTCTCGGGCTGGTTCTTGATAACCACCACTCCGCCAGGTGTGTTGAATTTTATTCTTTGATGGGATACTGATGCTACAATTCCTAGTGCGGCTTGAGCCGTGACTCCAAGAATGGCGTTGTACTAGGATTGTAGATCTATGACCATGAAGGTGACCTTGGTTGTTTTTTGTAGGGGATTTTCCCCTATTGTCACCTCAAAGTCAATCGTCCCCTTCACGTGGATGGTGTGGTTAGTGAACCCCTCGAGCAGTCCAGCATAAGGGGTTAGATGTATCTCTGACATCTTCATTTCTACTAAGGTGTGATAGTAGAGAATGTCTCTGTCCGTGCCAATATCAATAAGAACCATGCTTATGTTAGCTCGACTGATCCTCATTATGATGGTCAAGGGCTGGGTGGAATGGAAGAGAGTGGAAGAGAGCTCACTTCTCTTGAAACCAACTTTTTGCTCTTCTTCTAGAGCCAAATCTGGAATCAATAAGACCTTTTCTAGGGTTTTAATTTGATGGGACAACTGGGTGTTGCCTGGAGATTCTACTCCGATATAGTTAATATCATAAGTCCCCTGCTCGTCCTCATCATGATTTCTGTTGTTTTCCTCCGAAACCTAAGGCTATACCAGTAGTACCCCTCAAGTACCTTATGATCCATTTAACCACTTCCTAATGTTGCTTCCCTGGATTACCCATGAACTGGTTGACTACTGGCCCTGTACACACAATGGCATACATTAGACTCCCCACTGCTGAAGCATATGAAGTTTTCTCTATCTGAGCACGCTCCTCCTTTTCCCTAGGTAAGTCCTTGTTAGATAGGTTAAAGTGGCTACCCAACGGTGTACTCATTGGCTTTGCTCCTTTCATGCCGAATCTTCCCTAGACCTTCTTTACATATTTAGCCTGCGAAAGAAACAACTTTCCTGCCTTCCTTTCTCGGACAATCCGCATACCCAAAATCTGATTGGCCTCCCTCAAATCCTTCATCTCAAAGCGTTCTGACAACTGTCCGTTCAATCTGTTTAACTCTGTATCACTAGAGCCCGCTATTAGCATGTCGTCCACATATAAAAGCAAGATTATGTACCCGTTGTCAAACCTTTTGAAGTAGCAACAATGATCTGCCTCACATCTAACAACTGAATGCCATGCATAAATCCATCGATTTTCTTGTACCACTGTCGAGGAGCTTGTTTCAGGCCATACAAGCTCTTCTTCAATCTGCAAACCAACTCTTCATTACCCTTAGACAAGTAACCCTGTGGCTGTACCATTTAAATTACCTCCTCCAGATCCCTATGAAGAAAGGTTGTTTTTACATCCATCTGCTCCAAAAGTAATTTCTCTGCAGCTACTAAATCCAAAACCATTCTGATAATAGTCATCCTCACAACCGGGGTGAAGACCTCTGTGTAGTCAATCCCATACTTTTTTTCAAAGCCCTTTACAACCAACCTTGCCTTGTGAATAATGTTGCTATTTGCTTTCTCCTTGATCTTGTAAACCCACTTGCTATGCAATGCCCGTTTCCCCTCAATAAGCTTTACCAACTCCCAAGTATCATTGGCTATCAATGAATCCATCTCATCATCCATCACAGCTTTCCACTTGTTCCTAAGCTTACTACGACTAGCTTCCGCATAACTTTCCGTATCACCACTATCTGTTTACAACAAATAGAAATTTGAAGGAGAATACCTAATAGGCGACCCACACTATCTTGTGGATCTGCGCAGCGGAACCGGTCCTGTAGTACATGGTTCATTCTCAATGACCCCCTAATCTTGGTCAACATGAACCTCATTGCTCCCACCCAAGCCAGAAATATCCTCTAGCTCAACAGTTTCGGGTTCGAACTAATCCCATCAGATGTAATTACACTCTTCCTGTCTTTATACAATAGCTTCTCATTAAATATGACATCCCCACTACGAAAAGCTTTCTAATTCTGTTCATCCCAAAATATGTACCTGATGTCATCCTCGCCATACCCAATGAACACTTCAAAGACTTAGCATCCAATTTAGTTCTCTTCGTAAAATTAACATGAACATATGTAATGCAACCAAATATGCGAAGAAAAGATAAATTTACATGCTTACCACTCCATGCCTCCTCTGGAATTACATTTCCCAGCAGGATCGATGGTCCCCTTTTAATCAAGAAAGCCGATATGTTTACTGCATCTTCCCAAAACAACTTCGAAAGTCCACACTTCAATCTTATAGCCCTGGCCCATTCATTCAATTTTCTGTTCATCCTCTCTGAAACCCCGTCATGTTGTGGTGTCCCACTTGGGGTTTTCAGTATGCGAATACCATTCACAGCGTAATATTACTTCAACCCTCTTCGCTCGTACTCCCCACCATTATCGGACCTCATGTTTTTTACCTTGAGTCCGGTCTCTGTCTCCACCAAGGCCCTCCACTTCTTAAACACCTTGAATGCCTCATCTTCGTGTTTCAAAAATTACACCCAGACCTTCCGTGTAGAGTCATCAAAAAGGTATTGTAATATGTTGCACCACCCATAGATGTAACCGATGATGGCCCCTACAAATCCGTGTGAACCAACTCCAACTTATGTTCCCTCAAAGCCCTACTCTTCCTTGAGAAATTATTCCTCGATTGCTTTCCAAAGACACAGTCATCGCATATACCCACATTCACTATCTTCAAGCTTGGTAGTCTTCCCTCCGAACAAAGTACCCTCATCCCCTTTTCACTCATGTGACCCAATCGACAGTGCCACAAATCCGTATCACCCTTATCCCTACTCTTCCTTGAGAAATTATTCCTCGATTGCTTTCCAAAGACACATTCATCGCATATACCCACATTCAATATCTTCAAGCTCGGTAGTCTTCCCTTCGAACATAGTACCCTCATCCCCTTTTCACTCATGTGACCCAATCGACAGTGCCACAAATCCATATCACCCTTATCACCCGCAAGACCAATACAATCATTGGTGTTACTAGACATATACGATGGACCCAACTTATTACCTCGAGCCACCTCCTCGGTCCCCTTAGTAATAACCCATTTCCTGCAGCCAAAGGTCACTTAAAAGCCTTCTTCATCCAACTGCCCAACTAATAACATGCTCTTTTTCAAACTGGGAATATGTCTTACCCTATATAGTTGCAAAGTCAAACTACTTAATTTTATTTTATTTTTTGGAGAAACAGGGCGGCACCTGTGGAATTTATTAGAAAAAGGGGAATACAAACTTGAGGGGGACAACCAGCCTTACCCGATTTAGGGAGGACAGAGGAGCCTAACCTCGAAACGAAAACACAAAAAGAGACTTAATTATTTCAATTTTTCCTAAAGCTGTAAAAACCATAATAATCCAAACTCATTGCTTTCTTCGCTTCAGCAGGCATCGAAGAGTAACAAGAATAAATCTGGTGCCCTCTATGAATATGAGCCACCGCAGCAAGACGATCCACAACTTGATTTTGCTCTCGATAGACATGACCCAAAACAAAGCCACTACTCAAACTTTGACAATCCCGTAACTCATAAACATACTTCCAAGGAGCCATGAAGTTACGGGAAATAACATCGACAACAACCTGGGAATCAGCTTCCACTATCACATGAATCAACCCCAAGCTGTGGCACAAACGAAGGCCATCCCGCAAAGCCAAAATTTCAGCTCGCATATTCGAGCTAGCCTGATAGAAAGAGGAAAAGGCACTGATGAACTCCCCTTGCTCATTTCGAATAATGCCCCCACCTGAGCACACCCCATTAACGGAGGAACCATCGGTGTTGAGCTTAACCATACCACCATCCGGAGGTTTCCAACGAAGCCACCGACCTTTGCGCAGAATTGGAGGCTTAATCTGAATGAGGAGAAACCAAATGGCCATGCAAGCACGAGCACCACAGGCTGCTTTCGGCTTGTATACATAAAGCATATCCCTTAAATGTCTGATAACCCCAAAGAAAATGCCATCCACTTTCATAGGTTTCCCATCATAAACTGCAGCGCAACGCCCTTTCCAAACCTCCCAGCAGGTAAACATGAAAATTCCAAGCTGACAAGAGCCGAGCTGACTTCTGACTGATTTGTTAGACCAATGGCTAAACAATTGATTTATATAAGGAAGCAAAACATTCTTATTAAATGTAGCAGCAAAACTTTCCCACACCTTCAAAGCTACCTCCGATAAAATAAAGACATGATCAACCGTCTCCACATTGTGAGTCTGCAAGCAGCATACACACTTGGAAGCCAATTGAATGTGTTTTGCCTGTAAACTCACGTCAACCGGAATGGCCCTTTGAAGCAATTTCCACACAAAACCACTAACTTTCAAGGGGATCCAAGGCCGCCAAATCTGCGATGCCCATGAGACATTAGGAGAACTGGGCCGAATATGATTCCAGTATGCAGTCGTACTAAAATTACCGGTATTTGTAAGAGTGAAAACTACCCTATCCAAAATACTGGGGTTGCACCGCACCTGCATAATTACCTCATGAAGATCCTGGGGGGTGACGTTGGAGAACTCATTCAAGATTGGAAGAGCATCACACACCTTGAGCTTTTGATCCATTGGCAAAGGGCCCTCCAAATGCCTACCGCACCAGTTGGAGTTCCAAAAGGAAATCTGTCCAGCACCAACTAACCATCTACTACATTGCTTAATGTTATCCATATGACACAGGATTGATTTCCATGGCAAAGAGGCAGATTGGATATAATTAAATCCCTGAGCATCGTGTGCATCACTGTTGGGGCCTATGTTTTTAAATCAATTTGTTTACAACTTGCATCAAACAACTTGGTACTAACGAACTTGAGTTGTTCTACTACAACTTGATCTTCTGCAGGTTGGAACATAGTTACGTTAACCCTATTTTTCAGGGAACGTGTCAAAGGAAGTGAAGACCAATTCAAAGACGTTTCTTCAGCAACAAATCGTTATCTCCTCCCTCAACAACAAATGGCGAATATATCTCAACAAGATCATCATTACTCCCGAGATTTTAGGCCTATCTTTTCTCTTTGTGAATTAGCCATTATTTGAGGTATAAAAGGGATAAAACACTGTATTTTGCACACACGTTCACTCTAGCCTAAGTTCCCTTTGAATACGCTCTTAGCATTATAATCACCAAAAACACTTAGTAAACTTCCGGTCAAGGCAGGTACCAAAACCTCCCGGGGTTATATGCCGGCGAACAAGTTGTTCAAGGGCTTTCCCTAGTCAACAAACATCTTGTGTCCATTTCTATACAATTTGATAATCATTGTACCTAGATTCATATCACTTTAGTCATTTTTCTTCTCATCGAAATACACTTGTTGAAATTTGACCAAAACAATTTGGCGCCGTCTGTGGGAAACTTTGATTATTTGCGTAGAAATGGTTAATCCATCGTCCGACAGTCAAGGTGAAAGGAGTCGGTCACTTCCTGCTTCCTGCATCCAAGGTAATCTACCTCCGAATGCAGAAGCTGTCAATTTTGAGATATTGTCCAACATGGCCAATATGTTGAAGAAAGTGAATGATCGGTTGGACGGTCAGGAGCATACGAATGCCATGATATTCAATGCCATTGATAGCCTGCGTAAAGGGAAGCAAGTTGAAACTCAAGTATCTACCCCATTTTCACCGTTGCGCCCTAGATCTCTGTTTGGTGCCGATACAGGACCAAGCCATGCTGGAGATATCCCTATGTCCAACACCTTGCCAGCAGAAAGCACGATCGTGGCATCCATTCCAATCGAGCAACCAAGATTCAGCCTATCAGCTAACCAACCTGTGCTGTCATCTTGCCACACCTATGATACACCCTCAATGGGGCAAACAGGGAGTTTCTTTAATACTTTTGATACTTTTGCACCTCAGTTTAATAATACTCCTCTTTTTGCAGAGAACCAACTTGTTAAGGAAATGCAAACCATTAAAGAGTTGCTTCGAAGCGTGCCTGGAGTCAACTTGCCGTATCACCAAGTTTCTCCAACTTGCTATAATGAATCTCGTTTTGTGCCAGCAATAGCTAGTGTGGAGATCCCAAAGAAATTTTCAGTCCCTCATATGAAGAAGTATGATGGAAGCACCGATCCAGCAGAGCATGTATTGTTGTATCAGGAATCAATGGATATCATAAGTATCCCCCCTATTTTTAAAGAAGCATGTTTTTGCAGGGGCTTTGGCTCAACCTTGTCAGGACCAGCCTTAAAATGGCTAACAGGGCTTCCTCTAAACTCTATTTCTTCTTATGCTCAACTTGTCAATATGTTTATTAATCAATTTTCATGCAATAGGGCATTTGACAAGTTGACTAGTGATCTTTATAGAATTGTGCAACAGCCTAACGAAAATCTTAAAGAGTATTTGCACAGATTTAATAAGGAGGCAGTCACTATACCCAACTTGGATGTATCCACAGCTACGGAAGCATTCCGTATAGGCTTGAAAAAGAGTTCTCTATTCTACAACGAGTTGGTGATGACTCCTGCAAAACAACTTGAAGAAATCAGAACCAGGGCCTTGCCTTTCATCAGATTGGAGGAGGATAGCTTGGCGATGGGGAAGTCAACTGGGAGGACTCCTACTCCTCTATTTGAGCCCTCTGACAGAAAATCGGATTCCCATCATTATAAGTCCAATAGGGCCAAACCCCCTGTTAAATCTGAATCTTCAGAATTCATGTTGTAGATGATGATCAAGAGGGAGATGATAATGACTATCCAAAAATTTACGAATCTTGCTTTTACGTGGACATTGCAGGACTCCTGTGCGCCATGGGAAATCTTGGAGATAAAGCAAGGTGGCCCAAGAAGAATGACCAGTAAACAACTTGGAAGGACAAGTCCAAGTGGTGCGCATTTCATGAGGATTTTGGGCATACCACTGAGAATTGTTTTGCCTTGAGGAAGGAAATTGCTCATTTATTGTCCAAGGGTCTTCTTAAGGATTTGTTGGGCAAGAAGAGGGTCAGAAGTGAATCCAAAGAACCTAATTCAGGGGAGCAGTCTAGACCCGAGAAAGTTGCACCTCCTCCAGCCACCAAGGTAGTGAATGTTATTTCAGGTGGGTCCCATATTTGCGGCACAACTTACTCGGCAGCCAAGCGTCATGCCAAAAGTTCTAAGGAGGATCAGTCAGAATTGCCTTCAAGGCGTCGTGACTTCACAGATGGTCATGTTATCTTCTTTGAAGATGAAGATAATGATAACACGTTGGATCCTCATCATGATGGTCTAGTTGTTCAGGTGCAGATTGCTAATTGTATGGTCAAGCGAATTCTGGTTGATGGTGGCAGCTCAGTCAACATAATCTTTACTCATGCTCTTGAAGATATGGGCATTCCTTTGTCCGAAGTTGTGAAGAATTCATCGGTACTGGTAGGGTTCAGTGGTGAGGTGAAGCAAACAGTCGGAGAAATCAAGTTGCCTATCTATTTAGAGGGTATGAATTCTATGGAGAGGTTCTGTGTGCTTGAGTGCTCTTCCTCGTACAATGTCATTTTGGGAAGACCTTGGATCCACAACATGAAGGCCGTACCGTCAACTTATCACCAGTGCGTCAAGTTTCCAACACCTTGGGGCGTGGCCAAGTTGAAGGGAAATCAGCAAGTTTCTAAAGAATGCTATAAGGTCAATATGAAAGCAAGTTCAGTCACTCGACAAGCATAGCAATTAAAGAAAAAGGCCTAGGATGTTCTTGAAGCAGTGGAGCATGAGACAAAAAGCGTTCCCATTGATGAATCGAATCCTGAGGCCCAAGTGCAAGTTGGTATAGACCTTCCATCCGAAATTGAAGAGGAGCTGATCGAGTTCCTGAAAAGTCAGAAGTGTTGTTTTGCATGGAAGCATGAAGATATGACAGGGATAAGCAAGGACATCATTACTCACAAGCTGAACATTGATCCAACCATCTGTCCTGTCCACCAAAAAAGAAGGAAGTTTGCCCAGGAGCGGAACCAGATCATAAAGGATGAAGTTGAAAGGCTTCTGAAGTCCAAGATGATCAGAGAAGTTCAGTATCCAAGGTGGTTGGCTAACGTTGTAGTGGTAGAGAAGAAGAATGGCAAGTGGCGAGTGTGCGTGGACTTCACCGATTTGAACAAGGCCTGTCCGAAGGATCCATTCCCTCTCCCTCATATTGATTCTCTAGTTGATGAGACAGCTAGCCACGATATCTTGACGTTCATGGATGCGTCTTCCGGGTACCAACAAATTCAAATGGAGCCCTCAGACCAAGAATATACGACATTCATGACTCCGGAAGGTATATATTGTTATATTTCTATGTCGTTTGGTCATAAAAATGCAGGGGCAACTTATCAGAGGCTGGTGAACAAGATGTTCAAAGACCAACTCGGCAAGACGATGGAAGTCTATATAGACGACATGGTAATAAAATCCAAGCATATTGAAGATCATGTAGAACACCTTGCTGAGGCGTTCAACATCTTGAAGGCTTTCAACATGAAGCTTAACCCGGCAAAGTGCAACTTTGGTGTTAGAGCAGGTAAATTCTTGGGCTATATGGTAACCAAGAGAGGAATTGAAGCCAGTCCCGAGCAGATCAAAGCCATTCTCAACTTGGAATCTCCCAAGAATATCAAAGACGTACAAAGGTTAACAGGTAGAGTAGCTGCTTTGAATAGATTTATATCTAAATCATCTGATAAGTGCAGGTTATTCTACGAAGTATTAAGAAAGAATAAACTCTTTCAATGGACTGACCAACATGAGGCAGCTTTTAAACAACTTAAAGAATATTTGGTGACGTCACCCCTACTTGCCAAACCAGAACATGGTGAGCACCTTTATTTATATTTAGCTGTATCTGAAAATGCTGTTAGTGCAGTGTAGGTGAAGGAAATCGAAGGTGAACAGCATCCTGTTTACTATATAAGTAAGTCTTTATTAGATGCTGAAACAAGGTACTCTCATCTTGAAAAATTAATATTAGCCTTAACTACTGCTGCTACAAAACTACGTCATTATTTTGAAACACATTCTATAATTGTTAGAACTAATTATCCTATGAGAAATGTGTTGAGAACTCCAGAGATGTCAGGCAGGTTGGCCAAGTGGTCGGTCAAGTTGAGCACGTATGATATTTCGTATGAGCCAAGAACAGCCATCAAATCTCAGGCCCTAGCCGATTTCGTAGCTGACTTCACCCAAGTTTGCGGCCGAGGTGGAACCGAAAGTGCAACAACTTGAAGGTAAAACTATTCCTAGATTTTGGACACTTTGTTCTGAGATGGAGCTTCAAATTCCAAAGGAATTGGCTTGGGAATAGTCCTAAAATCCCCTCAAGGTGATATCATACCTCAAGCTGTATCTTGTGAATTCAGTGCAACAAATAATGAAGCCGAGTATGAAGCTTTAATCATGGGTTTAACTACAGCTTTAAGTTTAAATATTACGCATATAAATGTATTTGTTGACTCTCAATTGCTAGCTAACCATTTTAATGGCAGTTATATGGCGAAGCATTCCAAGATGACTCTGTACCTCCAACATGTTAAGGCTTTAGCTTCAAAATTTCTGTCATTCTCTTTGGAACAGGTTCCTAGAGAGGAGAACACAGAAGAGGACGCCTTGGCCAACTTGGGTTCAACTTGGAAATCAATGTTGCACACTAATATCCCCATTATTTATGTTAATTACCCGATAATAGACCAAGTTGAGGAAACTCAGGTGGTTACTCAACCTACTGGGGCACAAGATGCTAAACCTTCTTGGACCCAACCTGTAATCGAGTTCCTTCAACTTGGAACTATTCCTCCAGACATTAAGAATGTTAGATCTTTTAAGATTCGTATTTCAACTTTTGTTTTGATAGATAATGTGCTATTCAAGAAATCTTTTGCAGGACACTATTTGAGATGTGTCGATAATGAGCAAGTTGAACTGGTGCTTAAAGAAATCCATGAAGGAATATGTGGGAATCATTCTGGAGGAAAGGCATTAGCGTCAAAGGCCCTCAAGATAGGATATTATTGGCCAACCATGCGTCAAGATGCCATGAGCTATGTACAGAAGTGTGATGCCTGCCAAAGACACAGCAACATCTTGCATCAACCTGCTGAGCCTCTACATCCTATAGTCTCATCTTGGCCTTTCATGCAGTGGGGCATGGACATTGTGGGCAAGTTGCCTAAGGCTCCCGGAGGCAAAGTGTTCATGTTGGCATTAACCGATTATTTCTCGAAATGGATCGAGGCAGAAGCTTATGTACAGGTAAGAGACAAGGAGGTAATCTCATTTTTAAAGAAAAACATAATCAGCAGGTTTGGCGTGCCATCAGAGATCATATGTGACAACGGGTCACAATTCATAGGTAAGAAGACCAGAGATTTTTGTACTCGCTGGGGCGTCAAGTTGATCATGTCGACGCCTGTCCATCCTCAAGCCAATGGTCAAGCTGAGTCAAGCAACAAGTTGATCATCAACAACTTGAAAAAGCGTCTAGATCAAAAGAAGGGAAAGTGGGCTGAAGAATTACCACTCGTACTTTGGGCAGATAGGACCACTACAAAAGGAGCCACAGGTAGAACTCCATATTCTTTGGTGTATGGAGCAGAAGCTGTAATTCCAGTCGAGGTGACAATCCCAACAGCAAGGTATGGCTTATTAACTCAAGATGAAAATAATCTCTTGCTAACCCAAGATTTAGATACGATTGATGAGATCAGGGATTTAGCCAAGATAAGGATGGCAGCTTATCAACAACGGATTGCTATATCGTATAACAGGAATGTCAGAATAAGAAGGTTCTAGGTTGGTGATTTAGTTTTTAGAAAAGTATTTCAAAATACAAGAGAATTGAATGCAGGTAAGTTAGCTCCCAAGTGGGAAGGACCATATCTCATCGATGCTGAAGCTGGCAAAGGTGCATATTGGTTGTCAACCCCAAGTGGAGACAGAATCCCTAGGAGTTGGAATGCCATCCATTTGAAGCTTTACTTTATGTAAGTCCAGTTATTAACAACTAGGCTTCTCAGGTACGATTTATTTGTCAAATTCATTCATATATTTCAAGTTATCAAGTTTTATTGAGAATCCTTACTAACTTAAGCATCGGAAGGGCGTTAGCTACGCTAACGCCCAAACCTAACATGAATTTGTTTTGCAAGGTGCAACTTGAGCAAACGAAGTAGGCTCAACATGTTGACACGCCAGTACGGCTGATACTTGTTGAGACCTAAAATTGGAGTAGGTCTAAGCATGTTAAATGCGCCAGTACGGCTCCAACATGTTTGGACCTAGGAAGAAGAATTTCAACATGTTGACACGCCAGTACGGCTGATACATGTTGAAACTCTAGCTGGAGAGGGATAGAACTTGTTGACACGCCAGGACGGCTGATGCTTGTTCTATCTCTTCAAACGGTTACCTCTATCAAAGGTACGATTTACATGTGGTTAAAAGATATTCATCTTTTCTTATGAATTAAGGTTTTGAAACCTTCGCCTGGGCGCACGATTTCACACTTATTCAAGTTGTGAACTATTGGTTGTAACATTATCATGTTACCTACGGCTTATAACATCAACATGTTACCTAATGAACGCAAGTATTTATGAAAAACCCTTCATACTTCTTTAAAAACCTTAAAAGTGTTTTCAAAAGATTTTGCAACTAGAGGACGAGTTGGGTAAGCCAACCAATCCCTAAAAACCTAAGAAAGCTTGGAGTACTAGCCCAACCTAGTACTCCCAAATAAATTGTTTTGGGCTCTTATGAGCCATTACATACTAAAATAAAACTTGTTTTGGGGACATACCCCCCATTTTTTGTGCATACCAACAAAGGTATGATGAATAAAAACCAAAAAAGAAATTGTTTTTGTTCACCCATCCAAAATGCTCAAAAAAGTTTCAAATTGTTTTTAAACTTCTTGGCCTGCTGCCGCCGGTGTTGTGTTAGTCTCCTTCCCATGATCATTTTCTTCGACTTGAGCTACCACTATGGTACTCAAAGCTTTGCTAGTATCATCAACCAGAGCTTCAAGAGCCGCGGAGTTCACCTCTCCCCCATCTGCTGGTTCACCAATAAAGTCTTCCAAGGATATTTTTTCTTCCTCCACATCCCAATCCGGAGCCAACCCATTCTTATACTCTTCCATAAGTTGGATTCTGGCTTCAAACACCGCTTTGGTAGCGTTGAACTTGAAGTCCTCTTTTGCAGCATCGAGTTCCTTTTTGTGGGCTTCATTCTCCTTCACTTTCTCGGCCCTGGCAACTTCCAACTCCTTCTTCACAGTCTCAATGTTTTTCTTCAACTTCTCTACCTCCCCAGCATTCTTGTTGGCTTGTTCCTTGTATTCCTCGGCTTCACAGTTGTACTTGGCTGCTTTGATCTTCAAAACATCGAACTGGTCCATGATAGGACACATAATATCCGCGACCTGAGTAAAAGAAGTATTAGCACTCATCAAAATCTTGGGCAAGGTTCAGGTTTCCTCGTTTTACCTTATCAACAAAACATGCTATTGCATCTTTTAACTTCTTCCTTGCTTTCACCATATCACAATCATCATTCGCATCCGTAGCCTCAGCTTCTGACAGCTTCCTTTTCTTTGCTTCCTCCTTCTTCTTGGAAGCATTCAAATCAGAACTAGAGGCCATAGACATTGGAGTTGGAGGCTTACTTTCCTTCTTGGCAATCCTCTTTGCCTTAGCTGCAGCCATTAAGTCAGCAGCACTCACGTTGGATTTTGATCGTGTAGCTGCAATAAGGAAATAAGAAATTGAGATAACTGGAGGATTAGAACGACTTGCGAAAGATACAGAGATTTTGAGGTATCAAACCTGTAGACATTTCGGGTAAGCTTGGGGGTAGATTTTCTTCAGGTTCAACTTCTGCCTCACCTTCAACCCCTTCGACAGAGAACTCAACAGGGAATGCCTTAAAGGTCCTATCGGATGCATCCAATTTGAGAAGCTGGTTTACGTTTTCTTTCGTCCCTTCTTGCCCCGGAAATAAGTCCGACAACTTAGCAACTTCTACAAAGGTAATTTTAGTGGTTAGCTATCAAAGTGTTAAGAAACATTAGTAGAATAGAAAAAAATTATTTGCACTACCTTGAAACCTCCACTTGGAAATTACACCCTCCTCGTGACCCAAGGTATCTCTCCTTGCAAAGAAAAACTTATTCTTCCACCCTCTATCAGCAGGATCATTGTTGGAGATCAAAATAGGCTCACCACTCTTAACCCTAAAACAGAACCTTCCAGGGCCAAAACCCCTTAAATCCATGGTGTTCGCCAATTCTTCTAACCCAACATTCAGATCGGTCCTCTCTCCTAATTTAACTAGGGTTTGCAAATATCTCCAACCTTGAGGCATCAGTTGGGCATAGTTAAGTTTGGTGCAGGAAAAGAATTCGGTGATCAAGTCGGGGAAAGGAAATTTTAAGCCTATAACAAAGGGATATTCCGGGAAGCATACCCAAATAGGGGAATAGAATTCAGAAGTCAAATTAGGGTGGGTGAAGAAGATGGTTTCGTAGGGCATGGCATGATTTTTCTTATTGATTTCTAGGTTAGCCTTAGGAATCAAGCATTTTTCATTATCGGGTTCTTTCAGCAAATTTTGGGTTATGAAACCCTTAGGCAAACCCTCATCACTCTCGATAACAACGAATTTCTTTCGACCCATTTTTTCAAAAGTGAAACAACAAATTATAGAGAGAAAATTAAGTTGAAGCGAGAAACTCACCGGAAATTTCTACTTGGTTTTACTCTCCGACCGTCTTCCTTGGTTCTTCCTCTAGAAAACTCTGTTAAAACTACGTTTTTGATTTTGTGAAAGAGAGAGTTGAAGAGGGACTGTATTTATTTAAAGAGATTGAAAGCGGTTGGGACTCCAAAAAGAATCATGACTTTTGCCTTGGAACTACCCAGAACCGTCCCATCAAAATCCTTTCGTTTTAAAAACCGCCGTATATCACAGTCCATTTTTGGCAAACTTTTTAAATTTTTTGTCTCTTTATATTCCTCATTTTAAAATTCAAAAAGTTTGGGGGCAATTGTTGGGCCCTATGTTTTTAAATCAATTTGTTTACAACCTGCATCAAACAACTTGGTACTAACGAACTTGAGTTGTTCTACTACAACTTGATCTTCTGCAGGTTGGAACATAGTTATGTTAACCCTATTTTTCAGGGAACGTGTCAAAGGAAGTGAAGACCAATTCAAAGACGTTTCTTCAGCAACAAATCGTTATCTCCTCCCTCAACAACAAATGGCGAATATATCTCAACAAGATCAGCATTACTCCCGATATTTTAGGCCTATCTTTTCTCTTTGTGAATTAGCCGTTATTTGAGGTATAAAAGGGATAAAACACTGTATTTTGCACACACATTCACTCTAGCCTAAGTTCCCTTTGAATACGCTCTTAGCATTGTAATCACCAAAAACACTTAGTAAACTTCCGGTGAAGGCAGGTACCAAAACCTCTCGGGGTTTTATGCCGGCGAACAAGTTGTTCAAGGGCTTTCCCTAGTCAACAAACATCTTGTGTCCATTTCTATACAATTTGATAATCATTTTACCTAGATTCATATCACTTTAGTCATTTTTCTTCTCATCGAAATACACTTGTTGAAATTTGACCAAAACAATCACCATATTTAGATTGACATAATGGAGCCCACGGAGTATTCCCGTTGCACGCCGACCAAGCTAACTTCGCGTGTAAACTGTCCATAACCTGTTGTAAGGACCTAATACCTAAGCCCCCTTCTTCCATAGGTCGACAAACCTTATGCCACGCCACCCAGTGACATCGAGTCTCCCCATTAGAACTCCATAGGAAATCTGCCATTAATTTCTCCAAACGGGCAAGAATCGTCTTTGGGACTGCAGTAGAAGCTAACGAATAAATAGGAACACTAGAAAGAACAGCCTTGATTAAAGTGATCTTTGCACCGAAAGAGAGTAAACGAGCGCTCCATCCATTAATACGTTGAGATACTCGAGTCACAAGATCTTCAAAATAAACCCGTTTCCTACGGCCCCTATAAATCGGAATCCCAAGATATTTCATTGGCCAAAACCGCTGAGCACAACCTGTCCACCCAACAATCTGAGCTATCTTGCGATTTGAACACCGGCTAGCCACATAAAAACCACTCTTATTCACACTAATAAGCTGCCCCGAAGAGGCTTCATAATCAGAAAAAACTTTCCACAAGGCCAAAATAGAAGATTTGCTCGCATTGCTGAAAATCAGCATGTCGCCGGCGTATAATAAGTGCGACCAAGAACTCCCCCACGGCCATAATGGAACGGACGAATTAGCCCCCTAGAAATGGCTCTGTTCAGGTCGAACTACTTAATGTTTTAATTCTGACATCCCCTTTCCCTTGATTTTGATTTGTATAGGTTTCCTATCCACCAGATAGACCTTTTCGAAATCCCCGAAAGTCTAGTTATCCATCCCCTCTGTGAGTCTGCATGAATGTAATGATGCCCCTGAATCTAACACCTATAATTCTAGTGAATTACTGACACTAAAAACCAGTGCATCCTCTATATCCTCGATAACTATATTCACTGCCTTGTTCTCCATCAAGGGACAATTCTTCTTGAAGTGCCCGATCTCCCCACATTTATAGCACTTTATCGGATCCTGATTCCCCTGGGACTTTTCCTTAGATTTAGACCCACCACCGACTACGTTCTTACCCAATTTCCATTTACTGTTTGTACCCGACTTCCCCCAGCTAGTTGTAGCTAAAGTTGTTCTTGAAGTAGAGACAACACCCAATTTCTTATGACAATTTTTCTCGCCAATAAGCAATTCCTTGACATCACCGCTATCCAATTTGTTCTTCCTTGCGACATTACTTAACGCAGTAATCGTTTCGCTCCAGCTCTTTGTCAAAGAACCCAACAATATTTATGCTTGGAATCATCCTCAAATGTAATATTCACCCCACTCAATGAGTCAAGAATGTGTAGATAATCATCAATGTGGTCTGATATTGATGCCCCTTCTGCCATCTTCAGGTTGAGTAACTTCTGCACCAAGTCAACCTTAACGGCTGCTGATGGCTTCTCATACTTCTTAGACAGAAAATCAATAATCTCCTTAGTGGTCTTCATCTTCTTAGTTTTCTTAGCAATACTCTTTATCAGAGTCGACCTAATAACACCCATGGTTTTCCTATCCAAAACCTCCCAATCCTTCTACTTAGTGCTTTCAGGCTTCAATCCTTTTAGAGGCTTATAGAGATCCTTACCGTATAAAAATCCTCTATTTGCATCCACCATAAACCATAATCCGATCCGTTGAACATATCAACCTTCTGTTTGTCGTTGCCCATCTTGATTGCTAAAACCCTATGACCTTAGAATTGAAGCTCTTGTACCAGTTATTGGGGAATTTGCTCCCAATTCCTATTAAGCAAACCAAGATAGTACAATGCACCCACGCACACAACAGAAATATAACACGCAATCAAAGCAATAGAGAACACAAGAAAATTGTTTACCCAGTTCACCAATTAATTAGCTACGTCTGGGGAACTGCCAAGCCAAGATCTTGCACTATAATATGTCAAATATGAGATACATGCAAGTTAGGGGTGGAACATTGCTAATATAGGCACCCCGAAATAGTCTTAAACCCTAGATAATAAGGAAATCTTGAAATCAGATTTTTGGCCCAACCCAGCCGAGCACAACCGTGCTAATTATAAAGCATGACCGTGCTACGCAAAAAACAAAAAAAAAACACTTTTCCAGTGACACGACTGTGTCCTTTATAAAGCACGACCGTGTCAGTAGAAAATAATACCAAAGTCCCTGGAAACCCCAAAACCCTTACACACTTGTCGTGTCAACTCGTTTTGGTTCCTCTTTAATATTTTCCTACTTATTAATCAGCCTAGTAGCTTGGTTGGACTCTATCCCCACACATTTTAGAACTATCAGGTGGGATTGAGGGAGTATATAGCTAGTGTATTTCCCTAACTATAAGTAATTATCGTTTCCTAAATTATTGAGATTTGTATAGCTTTGCATAGGACTCCTAGTGTAACCATATAGAAGTTGTACTTGTTGAATAATATGACTCAAGAAGAAGAGTTAAGGCAATTACCAATTCTGTTGTGCAACTTTTCCTCAATTTTTCCTAGTCTGTGTTTATCTTTTACGACATCAAAGCATCTTCGTGAGCCATGGGTGATTTTGAATCTCCAAAAATACAACCATGTCGTCTTCGTCTTCCTCCTCCAAATCACTTGCTTCCGCAAACCCTCATTTTCTCCATCTTAACCTCAACATACAATCCTATCTTGGACATTGTCATCTCATCCTAATAAAATACCTCATTTAGCGTTCTCTATTTCTCACCATCCTCGCAACCTATAAACTCACTCACACAATCGTTGAATCTACCCCTCCTCCAGCCAAACATTCTGATGGCAGTGACAATCCCGAGTATGGCTACTTTACTCAGGCATCTAGCTTGGTCCTAGGTTGGATCAAAGATATGGTTTCTTCCAAAATCAAATCGCGTGTCAATTATTACACCACTGCCCCGACCGCGTGGACTCTATTGAAGAAAGGGTTTAGTGGAAAATCTTGCGTGCCTATACAAAAGCTTCATGCTGATTTGAGTACTCTTGAGAAGTGATGACGCCATGACTTTTGGGTCTAAATAGGATAACTAGCTTTGAGCGATCAAAACCTGTTAACACTACCCAAACAAAAGCACCGTTAGAGACCAAGTCGGATTTGATTCCAGCTCAGGCCCTCGGGTGGGAGAATGAGTTATGAGAATAAGGATTTGAATGCCTTAATGTGTGTGTTTAGGTTTAGACAATGTGACATGTCTTGCCCAAGGGGACAAAAGGGAGTATTTATAGTTTAGAGAGAGAGACCCTTTTGGATGAGATCTCCATGGTTGAATATATTTTTCTTGCCTTAGACACGTGGAAAGATCCCATTGGATAGTACAAAGAAAGAACACTGCTATTGTAGTAGATTTCGCATAAATGACAAAAGTCAAAGGAGTATATGGTAGTTGGTTTGGCACCATACGCGCGTGATGGGCGTCTGATAATACATTAAATGTAATGGTGACAGGTCTTCTAGTGGTGTCAGGATAGTATGGCACACTATTCGGAAGGTCAGGAAGGTGAGCTTCCCGAATTGGTTAACCCACGGAGTGGGAGCTTAGGGACTAAGTATACTTCTGACGGAATGATATTGAACACACTATAGGAGGCGCAACTTAGCTCGGTCCCCGGTGAAATTGACCCATCTGATGTACAAACGCATGGGAGGCTTCACATCATCTCGTAGTGGGATGGATAAAATAATGCAAAGAGTCGCCACGGAATTTTTTGTAAGCCAAAACTTTGAAAAAGGCTATTTTTATGAAATTCCGAGTTCGGAGATCAATTTACACCTTGGGAGAGAATATTAGTGCTCACCCAAGGCGCCTCGCCTTAACGAGTCTTCCTACCTTTGAAAAAATTGTGTGTGTGTGTGTGTGTGTTTTAAATCAAAATAAATAAGCTTTGAAATAGTGTGGTTTTCTGAAAATCAGATTGAACAAAAAGTTGTAAATAAAACAGGGAAAGGGGCGGAAATTGCAGAAAAACTGAAGAAACTTGGGCAGAGACAAAAGGGGTCGTATGGACTCTTCTATGGTAACTACTTTTTGACAACTTTCAGTTTTAATCTGCAGAAATCCAAACAAAAACTTGATTCTACAGAAACAAAGTTGTCTCAAGTCAAAACATAAAACTGTAAAAAAAAAAATAAAGGATTTACATCAACATCAAGGGCCTCAATCCCTAAGGCACATCTTTCGGATCCAAGAAATGGTGATGTACACTCCATGGGGGATGGGCCATTTATATCATTGTAAACCAAGGGAGAGGATCAACAATGGAGCAAGAAATTACAACTAGACATTCTAAGATAAAAGGGGAAAATTAGGGTCTTCATCATATGCTTAAAGTCATTAATGGACTTTGATCATGAAGATGACAACAAACAATCCTAGGAGAACTATATGATCCAAAAAGGGGGGAATTGCTAGAAATAAATATATAAGCATTTAATGTAAATGCATCAAAATAATAAATCACATCAACTCTAATGCTTCATCCCTCAAGCATACTTTAATATTTGTTTGCTTTCTTAGGGAAAGAGCTTAATGGTATCACGTGTGATTTCAAAACATAAGAGACATAGACACTATATCATATAAATAGATTTACATTTCATCAACTAACATTTAATTACCTAACATTTAATCAACTAACATTTCAAATAATAGCAAGATCATGAACAATAGTAAAGAGATTTAGAGATTCCAAGTACGTAGAAGTAAATTTTACCAATGATGGTTTACTTCTATCTTCTTTGTTTGGTTTTGATAACGTTGAGCTAGATCTTTCTTTTGAATGAAAGAAAGTGGGTTTTGTGTTTGTGAATTGTAAGAGAGATAAAATGAGTCTGGAATTCGACAGAGTTTCCACTAGGATTTCTTCTAAGATCCCAAAAATGATGGGGGAAGAGTTCTATTTATAGGCATTGCCCTTTATAAAAGGGGTCATACGTACTGATCAAGAGGGGTCGTACTTCCGCTTCTGCTTTAACCACCTCTTTGGTTCTAGATCCTTCCTCGAGCTATCTAGATAAGATATTTTGTTTATTTCAGTAATCCAGCGAGGTCCTTCGATGGTTCTTATGCCAAAATGACCCTCCCTCTCTTAAAATGGTCAAGTTAATGCCCGAAAGGCCCCAAAACTTTCTATATTTCCTGGATAGTCCCTTAAAGTCCTTCTCGCACATTTTTGGTGAAGAGCGATCTAGATTATATTACTTACTGATGGATGTAGTTTCACCCATCCAAAGGATGTGTTTCTAAGCTTATTTTATGCTCAAACCTTGGGAATTTAATGTATTTTCTAGTGTTTTATAAGCTTAGGGGCTAAAGTGTAAAACAACAGAAAAGGAGGGATTAAAAGCTGAAAAGAGAGAGGGGGCGACCGCACCCCAAGTTAAGAGCGGCCAAAACAAACGTTCAGTTCCTAAGGAGTGAACGCGCGCAAAGGAGAGCGCTCGCGCAAAACGTACATAAGTTAAGAGTGATTGAGCGGGGAAGCTGAGGGCTATCACTCCCAAGGCTGATCCGGCGGATTTGAAGCGGATTGAAGGCGGATTCGGGTCTGTTCCTCCGAATTGGATAAGGATTTTAGCAGATTTTTGGACAGAATTGGATTCCAAGGAGGAAACCCTTCCTTTCCTACTATATAAACCACCCTTAGATTAGATCTTAGATCATCTTCGTTATTATAATTCATAGTTTTAGGTTTTCAGCTTTTGTAAAGATTTCAAGGCTAATTCCAGGTTTTTATTCTTTGGTTTTAATGGCCATTTGCAGCTAAATATTTGGTTTGTAGATTGGATAATAACAATTTGATCTTTATGTTGTTGATTTAATTTTTCCTATCTCTTTCTCATCCTTGTTCATCTCAACATTCTTCAAGATTATTCTTAGGTTTCAGTTGTATTGTATGTTAGGATACTTTTGGCCTTTGAATTTATTTGGGTATAAATCGTTGCACTCATGTGGACGAGTTATACATTGACCATTGTTGAGAAGATTAGATTAATTGATGACTTCACGGAAATCAATGAATCTAGGTTCTAATGTTCTTATGTTTTAAATTGAATCTCTTGAATGTGTGTACCAACAGACCAAGAAGGTATAAACAAGATAGAGATATTAGAGTTTTAATGTTATAATCGACTTCTAACATCTTAACTCTATATTTTTGTGAACGAGCCCTTGAATAAGATTGAATTCCTTTTACATGATTTAAATAGCATAAAGAGACAATTGATGATTCCTAATCCATGAATCTCTTACTTCCTTGTTATCTTTACTTGTTTTATTTTGCTTTCTTAGGTTAATAATAGCTCAAGCGAACCCCCCTTTTTGGTTACTCTTCTAAATTAATAAAATATAATTGTTCCACTTTAGTTATTGTGGATTTAACCCTTGCAATTAATCATATTACTATATTGATAATCTAGCGCACTTGCTAGATAATTTTAATTAGAGGGAGATTTCCTCCATCAAGTTTTTGGCACTGTTACGGGGGACTTGTGTTTGAACAAGTTAATTTTGTTAGTGTATGCTTGGTCGATGTTCTTTGATTCCTACCGTGGAACCATTGAACGACGACATTGATAAATTAGGTCGGCGTCTGAAAGAGCTTGAATTAAAAGAGGGCAATCCCCTCGAAAGTGACCTAAATCCTTCTACCACCGGGGTAGAAGAGGAAAAATCCGCGATGGCAATCCCACCGGCTCAAACAATGCAGAACTTCTGTTGTCCTAAAGTTGATGCTTCTATTTCTTGTATTGTATTAACTGAAGAGGCAAAGAACTTTGAAGTCAAGGGTCAATATTTTAACATGGTTCCCATTTATCAAGGCCTACCGGCCAAAGACCCTTATAATTTCTTATGTGAGTACATGATAATAGTATCTCACTTTCCGGGCAAAGTAGGTGTAACCGATGAGAAAATTAGACTAAAGTGCCGCCCTTTTACCAAAACTTGGTTTATGATGTTGACACTGAGAAGCATTAGCACGTGGGACCAATTGCATGATGTGTTTTTACAAAAAGTATTATCCATATCCCATGTTGGCTAATATGAGGCAAAAGATTATTGGATTTGCCCAAGATGTAGGTTAGCCTTTTCATGAGGCTTGAGACCGATTTAAAATGATGTTAGTGAAATGTCCACATCATAATTTTTCCTTGCCCATGCTTAATCAAATTTTTTATGACGACTTGAATCCTGTTAATCAAGGCATGGTGGATAACGCAGCGGGGGGCACACTATGAGTTAAAACCCCCCAAGAGACTCATTCTTTGTTTGAAATGTTGGGTGCTAATTCCCAAAAAAAGAATACAAAGGGTAAGGATAGGGGAGTTCATGAGTTAGAAGCTAGTGATAATTTGGCCAAGCAAGTATCTCAATTGATTGCTATGTTTAATGCTAAAGGCACTTCTCTTGGTGCCAATGTTATGCAAGATGCTTGTTCAATATGTAGTCTTCATACTCATGCTACTAACTTTTGTCCTAGTGGTGTACAATTTATTGCTAATGATGAGCAGGTACATGCACTTAATGGATACAACCCAAGGCCTTCACTAAAAAATCCATATAGCAACACCTACAATCCGGGGTGGAGGAATCGTCCTAACATTTTATTGGGAGGAAACCAAGGTAATCGGAACAAACCCCTACATACTCCACCACCCCAAGGGCAGCTTAAGACTAGGAAAGAGCCTTGGAAGAGGCTTTGGAAAGAATGAGGTTGGAGCAACAACAACAATCTTTTGGTGTTGTTCCTCTTACCTATCCCAAGAGTAAGGACCAAACCAGGTTAAGAAGATTGACAAAAACAAGTCTAAATGGACTAAGTGTAAGTACTCCAATTTGGACCGCTCTCTATCCGAGCATGCGGGAAGGACACCGAGGGTACGCTTATCCAAAATCACAAAGTCCCGTGACTTTCCTAGCATTAAATTGACCAAGCGAAGCAAGAAAAGACCTTTTGTACATTAAAAACCTCAGAAGGACCTCACATGAATAACAAAAGGTCAAAAACATGCTGACTCAAGCCCTGATCCGTACAGATCACTTTGCAAAAGTCAAGGCAAATCAGTACGGACCACCTTGCACTTCCAGAAATCTATAAATACAGCCCCCTTGTTCCTTCATTTGGAACAGAAGTTGAGAGAAATATTTGAGAGTATTAGGGGAGGTTCTGCTGGAGTGAGGGCATAATTTTCTCTCCTTCTTATCACCTTCAAAAAAACCAAACACTTTTCCAACAAATCAAGCATTAGGAAGATAGAAAGAACTAACATTAGTGAGATCTCCTTCCAAACCCTAACAACACCCTATTCTCTCATTTTCAAGTCTTAATCCATTTATGAATCATTGTTGTTAAATCTATCATCTACAATGTAGTCTTTTACTTGTTCTTGCACCTTGTAGACCCAAATCATCTAAATGATCCTAAAACGCTTTCCATGCACAATGTGCTTAAGGATGGAAGTCTAATAGAGATAGTGGTTTGTTTATAATTATTTCAAGCATTGTCTTTTCCTTGTTTACTTTCAAATGTCTTCATTTCCTAAATCATCTTTTGATCTACTTTCTTTGAAGTTAATATGATACAAGTAACCTGTTGGGTATGCATATTTTAACCCTCCTAGATTAGCTTAAGATTTGATTGATACCATAACCTCCTGTCTATTTTAAGGACTTTAGGACCCTATGTAATGAAGCTTAGACTTCAATTTTTAGCTAAGTCCATTTTATAGAATAGGTTAAAATTAGGCTTGAAGACTGGCACAAGTCTCATTGGATTTGAGGTTGCAGTTCAAAAGTTTCAGACCGCATTATCAACCGCACCTAGCAAATCACTCCTAGCAACTTCTTGGTGGAATTCCTTTGTCTGAAACTGCCTTTGACACTCTCTAGTGTAACTACTTTGTAGTGAACCGCAACTGCTTTGCAGTTCCAACTTATGGACCGCACTAAGCAACCTCACCTGGTATAACCACACATCCTCAACCGCTTGCATACCAGCACCGCTCCAATAATTGAAGACTTGAAGTGAACCACATTTTACCGTTGGTGTCCACGTTAGCAATAACAAAAGTCAATCACCTAATCTTGTCACGTGATTCAATGTCAGAGAAGATCTGCAAGGATCTTGAAAAGGTGACAGGTGTCCTAACTACCTTACTTGCAGCTGAAGCCTGATCAGCTTTATCTGCAACTGCTGTACCAAAGGACAAAAGTGGATATTGTGGACCAATGGGAAAGCATCAGTACAGTCCTTGCAACAGCTGTGTCCAACGGCTATATCCTTGATGCTTGGGTATAAATACCTCCAATCTTCACCATTTGAAGGTTGCTTGAGAAATTGATTTGCTGTGAGTTCATAAGAAGCTGAAGCTCTGCCCAGAAATTATTCAACCCTTTGAATCTTCATCTTCTACTTCAAGAAATATATCCCAGCCCAGAAATCAAGCCTTATACACATCAAGAATCATTGAGCTCTACATCTCTTAGATTCAAAGAGCATTGATCTTGTATACACACACACACCTCACTTGTTTAATCATATAGATTATTCATTTGAGATACACTGGTTATAGTCTAGGATTTGATCTTCATAGAAAAGATTTTAGATCTGAGTATTTCTCATTGTACTTTGTAATCTCTCATATACTCAATATAAAATCTCTCTTAGAAAATCCAAGACTAACCATCTTGGTAGTGGACGTAGATCGTTTATCGATTGAACAACTCCAAATCGTGTGTTCTTATATTTCTGCATTTATTATTTCTTGTGCTTACTAATTATTTATCTCTATCTCTGTTTGATCTTAATTGTAGTTATCTATTATTTTGAATTGTATTTGGAGTTAACATTGTCAAAACCTCACTTTATTTGTAAACCGCACTCACTAAAACCGCACTATAAAAACCGCTTTACAAACCGCACCTCAAAACCACTTTGTATCTTCAAATATTCTGCTGTGCATTTTACATCTCTACTTGCAGTTTATTATCAACTGCAAGCGGTTTTGTAAGCTTAGAGGTTTAGTTTTTAATAGAGGGCGAATAATTTGTAACAGCTATTCACCCCCCCCCCTCTAGCTGTTTTTCACCCTTATTGCCACCTTTGGGACCAACATAACCCTAATCTACAAGGATGAACTCATCACTCATGTTAAAGATGTGGTTCTAGGAATTAAGGTTACAATGTTTATGTAATCTTACTTCTTTCCATTTTCTCTCTTAAATGTGACCAATGTTCAAGTTTATCTTCAAAAGATCTCTCACTTCTCTAGTTCAAACGAATAATCTCCATTGTTGTCTCTCAAGAAAAGCTCAAAAAACCACCATTGATGTACTATCATAAGGCTTGGAGATGACAACCTTGGGATTGGATGTTTGACTTTTCCATGTTTCATATTAACTTTCTGGTCAGGACCAGGAGCTGTTAACTTTGCTGTTTTCAGCTCTAATCCTAGGAACATCAGAAATTAACTGATAAAACACAAAAACAGCATACTACACATAGAGATCCATACGGACCTCCTTGTAAAGGAGCATTGATCCGTACG
Source organism: Adenophora triphylla var. japonica (assembly GCA_022495995.1). Taxonomy (NCBI): domain Eukaryota; kingdom Viridiplantae; phylum Streptophyta; class Magnoliopsida; order Asterales; family Campanulaceae; genus Adenophora; species Adenophora triphylla. The sequence continues at coordinate 861,872 of JAFEMH010000152.1, read as the reverse complement.
GATCAATTTGTTAGTTGTGACATTTGTTCAGTTTTTTTCAGTTTTCTAGTTTCAGATTTATTTTAACCCCTTTTTTTTATCAAAACAATCTGTTTTCTAAAAACTGCACAGTTTTCCTTCCTTTCTTTTAGTTATAAAACCATTTGATCTTAAACACACACACACAATTTTCGAAAAAAAGGATGAAAGACTCATAGATATGAGGCATTTCGGGTGAGAACTAAAATCTCTTCCCGAGGCATAACTTGACCTCTGAACATAGAATCTTACATCAAAAAGCCTTTTGTCAATTTTTTGTGCTCCCAAAATGGCATGGCGACTCTCTTTTCAAACAAATTCATTCGTCCAAATTTTTAAAACATTTTCAAAAATCCCATGTGTTCGAGCATCGTATCGGGTAATTTCAGTTGGCGAATCTACCGGGAAAAACTTATTTTAAAACTTCTTCTAAATTCTTTAAAACATCGCGCGGTCAAACTTTCGTTTACCCCTTTTTTTTCGACTATTGTGTTTGTGTGTTACTTTTCTTTGCTTCCGTGTTTCTTCAAAAAAAAATATGTGCTTCGTATACATCTTGCTCTTTGAAATGTCTCTTTTCGTTGCGAATATTTTGCCCATAAATATGCTCTCACTTTTACCTTGTTCATAAAATGTTTTGAGCATCTTCTTTTACTCATAAAAAATGTTCGTGCATATATTCATGTCTTTAATACACATTTTGAAAATATCTATTTTTAACTCAAAAGGGAATGTAGTTACCACACACTATGCACACCCTTACCATGAACACTTGCATACTACAACCCTGAACCCGGGATGGTCTCCGTTGCAGCTCGAAGGTGTTCCTATGCCTCTCTTGCGCACACGGGATCATTCTAAACAACTCATCCTCACTAGTGTTAGCCATGCACTATTTGCGTCACACTTTTTCCGAGACTTGATTGGTTTTTGGCCTAGTCTGTGTCATAAAGCCTAAATTTATATTCGATATTGGTCATCTTCTAAGCCAAAATCTAAAAGTCAAGGTCCCTTGCAAAAGCAAGCTCGGCAGGGTCATCTGTTGACCCGATCTTGATTTCTAGTGTTGACTTAGACATTGACCTATATTAGATATACGTCAACGCTCAATGTGACACCATGTCGTCGAGCCTTTAATGCGCAACCCATAACAATTACGACCTAGTCAAGTCTGAAATTCAAAGATCCCTTGCGAAAGCAAGACAAAGAAAGGTAATGCAAACTTTGACCTGATCTTGACTTAAAGATATTGGCTTTGATCGCAATTCTCATGGCATGTGCATTGAAACTCATATGACAGGCTTGGTCCTTAAGGTCGTTTCCCTTTTTGGTTGGTGGAATCTGCTTGCCTTATAGGACCTTTGCTCAGAGTTGTCCGCCCTGGGAAGACGAAGTACAGGTGAAAAACGAGGGGCCTATAGACGTAGTGATGGATTCCACTGACCCAGGATCTAGAGTAGTTGCGAAAAAGAAGAGCAGTCTTTTCCAACCATTTAGGATTCATAGAAGACATGTTTTAAGTAAACTTGAACAGTTAATAAGATAACAACTGCATGTCGCACGAGCCTTAGCCTTTAGCCAAGTATCTTCCCGAGTCTAAATAGTACCTTTCACCTGTTGTAGCGAACCAAGAGTGGTTAAGGATCCCGGGTTGCCGTCTCTTCAGCATCGAGGTTACGAAATCAGATAGTTCTTCGATTTCTTCAGTTCGAATAGTTCGCTACACTCAGATGGCAAGGTCAACCGATAACAGTGACGGGAATGGAACCCCGCCCCCAGGAAATCTCACTACAAGAAAAACAGATTTTAGCGATGGAAAAATCTGTCGCTAAAAGTCAAATTTCCGTCGCTAAAATGATTTACCGACGGATTTTTTCCCTCGCTAAAACCCTCGTCGCTAATGTTTAACGACGAAATTTTATGTCCGTCGGTAATTTAGTGAGGGACCAATCCCTCGCTAATTGATTCCAAACCGTCGCTAATAACATGGATGGGACGACGAATTTATGATATTTTGCGATGGAATAATCCGTCGTTATTGTTTAAAATCCGTCTCAAAAATGGAAAAGTTAGTAATTTGTGGACGACAAAATAACGAGGGATATGGCGACGGATTTTCCGTCGCTAAAATTTATTACATATTTTCACAATTTTATTAATTTTTTTTAATTTTCTTTTTTCAATATTTTTTATTTTTGATATACCAAATTATCGACGGATATTTCCGTCGCTAATTTGATAATTTTTTATTAAAAAAATTATATACTCCCTCCGTCCCAGCCGAACTGATACTAAAATTTTGGGCACACAGATTAAGAAAAAGTAAGAGAGAGAAAAAGTGGAAGAAAATGTTGTGAGCATGAAAAATTAAATAGCAGAGAGAATGAGTGGGAGAAATAGTTAGGAGAGAGAATGTTGTGAGTGTAAAAGTGAAATAGGAAAGAGAATGAGTGGGGAATATAGTAAAGATTCTCTTCCATTTTTGGCAGTATCAATTGGGCTGGGACGGACAAAAAAGGAAATAAGTATCAATTGGGCTGGGACGGAGTGAGTATAATTTTTGTAAATATTTTTAAATCAGTCCCTTAAGTTCTATTATTGTCAAATCAGTCCCTTAAGTTCTATTATTGTCAAATCAGTCCCTTAAGTTCTATTATTGTCAAATCAGTCCCTTAACATATTTTATTCTCAAATCAGTCCCTTTACACACCACCATTCACCACAACCATCCATCACCACCACCATCCATCCACCAAACCACCGTCACCATCCTTCAAAAAATGAGATGAACCCATCGCTAGAACATACAAATTTATAATACTCCATCCGTCATGTTTGAAACTATATACCAAAAAGATTATCTCAATTAAAATTATATACTTCCATTTGAGAAAGTTTATAACATTATTAAGTAAATGAGATTTGGTATTCGGACTATGAATTGACCCGTGACATCTCAAACTCATCCCATAAAGCCCATTTTGTTCAAATAAGTCTAGTTAAACACGAATCTATACCAGAGAGACGAGTAGAGAGAGACGAGTAGTGGCAGTGGTGGCCGGAGAGACGAGTAGAGAGCGGTGAGAGGGAGACGGTTGCCGACGCCGGAGACGAGAGAGAGAAGAAGAAAACCCAGATCTACACGCACACACACAAGATCTACCCAGATCTACCGTTGTCGTCGCCGGAGATGATGAAGGAGTGGCGGCGAAGGAAAAGCGGTGAGAGGGAGACGGTTCCAAGAGTGGCAGTGGTGGCCGGCGATGGCGGAGGCGGCTGCGTAGGTGGGTGAGATAGCGAGAAGGGGTGGGGTGGGGTGGTGCTGGTGACGAGATGGGTGGTTGGGTGGTGGTTAACAGAATGGGAGGGGGCGGTAGATGGAGAAGGGGTGGGGTGGTGCTGGAGAGAGAACCGTTCTTTGTTGGGAAGATTTTGTTGGGATGATTTAGAGAGAGAGAGAGAGAGATGAGGGAGTTAGTAAATAAGGAAGGAAGAAAGAAAATGTGAGGGTTTTGTTGGGATGATTTTGGATCATTGGATGTATATGAGTTAATGGTTTAGATTGTGTTGGGGGCTCAATCCATGTAAACATTTGTAAGCCAATCAAATAAAAATGTGTTGTGCTTTGTTAAATGAAATTTGGACTATTGGATTTAATTGTTTGTGATGTATTTAATGGTTAAGATTTAGATTGGCTAGTGATTTATGTGAATATATGTGTTTCATGTAAATATAAAAGAAAAATAATAATATTAATTATTATACTCATTAATTATTATATAAAAAACTATTATTTAAGTTTTTTTTTAAAGAAATGATAGTAAATATAAATAATTCAAAATATAAATAATATTAGATAAAAAAAATATTTAAGATCTTGATAAAAAAAAATACTTGATAATAATAATAGTAATAATACATAATATCAAAAAAGTAAATGTTTTTATATTATATACTTTTATTTCTTTAAAAAAATATTAGTAATAATACTTAATAATAATACTAATAATTATGCTATTGTTAATTATTCAATTAAATAATTGAATATATTAATAATTATTATTATATAATTAATAATAATATTTAATAATAATATTAATAATAACTAGTAATAATACATAATATCAAAAAAGTAAATGTTTTTATATTATATAATTTATATCTTTAAAAATTATTAGTAATAATACTTAATAATAATACTAATAATGATGCTATTGTTAAATATTCAATTAAATAATTGAATATATTAATAATTATTTTTATATAATTAATAATAATAATGTTATTAATTAATAATAATACTCATTAATTTAATAATTTAAACTTCTAAGAAATATTAATATACCTAAGTAATAATTGATAGAAATATTTTAGTTAATTTTTAACTTATTTTATATAATTTTTTTAAAAAAAAACTTCCTTACCAAAAAATGTCTAAAATATTTATCTCAATTCAAAAATAAATTTTTAAAAAATAATTATACTTTTAAAATATTAATAATACTTATTAATATACCCTCATACCCTAAATCTCATATACCCTAAACCCTATACTCTATACCCTATATACTATGATACCATATACCCTATACTCTATACTCTATACTCTATACCCTATATACTATACCCTATACTCTATACCATATATACTATACCCTATACCCTATAGGGCATAGGGTATATCCTATAGGGTATAGGGTATAGGGTATACCCTATTCCCTATAGGGCATAGGGTATAGGGTATACCCTATAGGGCATAGGGTATAGGGTACATGGTATACTGTATAGGGTATACCCTATATCCTATAGGGCATAGGGTATAAGGTATACCCTATAGGGTATAGGGTATACCCTATAGGGTATAGGATATAGGATATACCCTATAGAGTATAGCGTATAGGGTATAGGGTATATCCTATAGCGTATAGGGCATAGGGTATAGGGCATAGGATATAAGGTATAGGTTATAGGGTATACCCTATAGGGTATAGGGTATAGGGTATGGGGTATAGGGTATAGGGTATATCCTATAGGGTATAGGGTATACCTTATAGGGTATAGGGTATAGGGTATAACCTATAGGGTATAGGGTATACACTATATTCCAAATAAAATATGAATTCAAATAATTTTATACTTTATAAAATTAATATTTGATATTCACTCTTCAAAAGATATATATTCATTTTAAAAATATAAATTACAATTAAATAATAAAAAAGTTATGTTTCATTTTTTTAAATGAAAGTTTATAAAATAAAAAAGAGAGACGGACAATAGCTTATACTTTTTTTGATTTCTTTAAAAAAAAATTGGATAAAAAAAATTAGTTGAGAAGTTGTTAAGTAGTGATTTATAGCATATACTTTTTTTGATTTCTTTAATTTTAAAAAAATAAGTATATAAAAGAAAAAAAGAGGGACGGACAATAGAATATATATTTTTAATTTTTTTTTTACTTTTTTTAATTTTTTATGGCTTAGTAATATATTTGATATGTTTGTTAGTAGTGATTTTTTTTTAAAAAAAAAGTTAAGAATTTTTATTTAAAAATATATATATATTTTTATAATTTTATCATATTTGGCCTTACTTCATTTACATTTGTGGTAAACTTAACAATTATGTATTAATAAACATGCATTAAACTGTATATATTAAAAAAAAAAAATCCGTCGGTAATCCGTCGTTATTCCGTCGTTAAATGAAAATGAAATAATATTTTTTTATTTTTTTAATTATATAGCGAAGAAATGCATCCGTCGGTAAAATTTTTTTGCAATCCCTGGTTAATCCGTCGGTAATTGAATAAGAAATAATATTTTTTTTATTTTATATAGCGACGGAAACTATCCGTCGTTATATTATTTTGAGTAATCCGTCGTTATTCCGTCATTAAATGAAAATAAAATAATATTTTTTTTAATTTTTTTATTATATAGCAATGAAATGCATCCGTCGGTAATTTTTTTTTTGCAATCCCTCGTTAATCCGTCGGTAATTGAATAAAAAATAATATTTATTTATTTTTTACTTTATATAGCGACGGAAACTATCCGTCGTTATATTATTTTGAGAATTTCGTCGTTAATCCGTCGCTAAATGAAAATGAAATAATATTTTTTTATTTTTTAATTCTATAGCGACGAAATACATCAGTCGGCAAAAAAAAATTGCAATCCCTCGTTAATCCGTCGGTAAACCGTCGACAAAAAGTGGCGCAGTTTTTTGGCGCCACTTTTACGACGAAATAGTGTCGGAATCGTGTCCGTCGTTAAATCCGTCGATAAAGTTGTCATTTTCATTTAAATTTTTTTTTATTTTTTATCCGTCGCTAATCCCTCGCTATTCCGTCGCTATTAGCGACGGAATTTTGTCCATCTCTAAAATCCGTCGCTATTTGACAGTTTTCTTGTAGTGTCTTCAGATATTGAAGGAAGTCTTACAAGATTTTGAGGCTCTTAAAAAGCGTCAAGAGGAGCAACAGGCCTGGATTGTGGATACGATGTGCCGTCGTGGGACAGTAGCAGTCCCCCAGCCAGATGGGACCTTTGTTCTAATAGAAGATGAGGATGTGCCAGCTCACTCGGCCTCTCAGAATTACTGGCAAGCCCCTCCTCCATCAAATTATGGAAATCCGGTGATGCAAAGCAATTCTCGCCCAGGGCTTCATTTAAACATCAATCAAACAGCTCCAACTTCCCAACCTCAGCACAGCCAGTTTCCTGGTCCCACTCCTCATACTCAATACCACCAACGTACTTTTGGGCCTGCTCCCTCAAATCCTAATACCCTTCAGTATCCACCATGGTTTAATCCTTTTCCTCCCTATGAGCCTCAAAACTATAGTCTGAAGCCCCAGTGCCAGCCAGAAGCAAATAATCTGAACGGATATTCGGATGTTTCAAATTTTTCGCCTCCCAGCCTGCACCTTGGGACCAATGAAACATTTCCTCAATTCCCAAACACGGTCCAATGTGGTCCGAACACTTGTATTCCTAGCTCAGGCTTCGGCAATCAAGGTTATGGGCATGTATACACCCACTTATCTCCTCAATATTTCCGAACGGTGATCCCATCAACTAACACCCCTCCATCCTTGGGTTCCACCCCGAGAACTGACAATCTGACCCCGCTAAATGATCCCCATCTGGCTTGGTTAGCCGAGCAAGTAAAGGAGATGCAAGGATAGATTGTCAACTCCAGAAAATATTCATTCATGCGTACAGATCCGAGCAAGGTAGTGCCCCTTCCCCCGAAATTCAGAATGCTAGGAATGGAAAGGTTCGATGGGACGGAGTGTCCAAAGACCCACATAGACACCTACGTCTTAGGTATGAGGACCAAGGGTGCTACGCATCAGCAAATGGCGGATCACTTCCAGCATTCCTTGAAATCCACAGCTCTGAGGTTGTTCCTCAATGTATAGGCAGAGAATCGTTCCACCTGGGAATAAATAAGTGATATCTCTTTGGAAAAATACCGTGCTAACCTTGAATGGGAGACAAACTAGCACGACCTGCAGGCCATCGAGCAGAAAGATGACGAGCCGATAGGAGAATTCTACAAAAGGTGGAATTGGAAGTTGAGTGAAATCATGGACCCTCTATCCAAGGAAGAACATATGTGTTGGGTTTTGGGGTTACAAACGCAGCGGAAAATCAAAGAACATCAAAACCCTAGCCCTTATATCCGTCTAGCAGGAAGAGATTAGAAAAAACATGAAATAGAATTACATACCTCGAATGCGATTTGGTTTGTCAAAATAAATCTCAAAATTCAAGCCTTGGAATTTTGATATCGAATCGGATCTTCTTCTTCCTTGTTCAAAACCTTGGTGTTGAAATCAACAATGGAGATCTTCAAGCTTTAGGAGATAAATCAACCTCCCTCTAATGGTGATCCACACGCGAACGAACCAAGAACTCTTCTTGTTGGATTGCTAAATGATCCTTCCAATTATTGAATCTCCTTTCAATAATCAATGGCTAATATTTGGTACTTTTGATTCAAAATCAAAATCAATCTCTAGAGTTTCAAAAACCTAGAACAATGATGTAGAGTTGTGTTTTTGGCTGCCCAAGGATTGTATTTATACTTGGGTATAAATCCCTAACACTTAGGGTTGAATTCTTGTCAAACACAAAAATCTTCCCAGCCTTGAAAAGCAGTACGTACACGAATTTCGCGTTGGGCACGAGTCGTTCTATTGCAAAATCACTCGTGATACGAGTCGTGACGCTAATTGTACTCGTGCTGTTCCTGGGAACGACTCGTGCCCAAGAGCACGAGCCATGCCCAATGTCGGACAAGGTATGTCGCATGACCATACGAGCCAGAATTCCAAATTTCCTCAGGCAAAGTATGTCGCACGGTATACCAAGCCAAAATACCAATTTTTCAGCCAGAATCAAATTCGTTCTTTGTGTGTGACCCAATAGGAATTATATTATGTTGGTAGTGAGTCAAAACATGACCTCACAAGACATAAGTGGTTTCTAGCAAACCATTATGTCCACCCAATTAATACAACAACAAAGCTTGATTCCTCGATAGATCAAATGTCACAATCCCTTTGTCCACAATATCTAATTGAACATGAATCATGGTCTATGTCAACTCATTCCGTTCAATGCTTTCTCGATCCCGAATATGTTGATAATCCAAATGCATTTGATCTCTATCAAATCACTTGAGTGTGGCCACACATTTCATCAACATCATTCATTGAGGGGCCCAAGCAAACATCTCTCTTCATAAGAGGGACAAATCACGTCTTGACTTATCATTCTTTCCTACATGAATCCAATCGTGCTATCATAGCCCTTATTGCTATCCGATTAAAGATAGTGTTAGACTATATCAAACACGATCTTCATCATGTGGAAGACGATGATAATCTCAAGTACAAAGGATTCAATAACACGACTATCATGAGATTTAATCATGACAACAGACCATGTCATAAATCTCATAAGTAGGTCAAGTCCAGTACTCGTTCTCTAGCAAGTACCCATAAGTGTAATGTGCATCTCCATGCATATAATCATCTCCATGATTATCCATTACCAACTTATACTAGTTGTTCACAACAACTAGGGACGCAGTTCAATATAATAAACATGCAAAACATATAATGAACCAAATAAACTTTCTCTATAATAAATGATAAAGATGATACATAACGGTTCAAGTTAAATATAACTATAGCCTAGGGCACTACACCAACAATATGGACATTTTCCACTCTTGCCTCAAGCCATCCTTGAGGGCCCTAATTAGTCACCACTTCTATCCTGATCTCCGCGCCATGGTCAACGTAGGAACAAAATTTGAAAAAACCCTGAATGCATAGAAAACGGTAGCCAGTTCTATTCCTTCCTACCACTACCGGGCTACCCCGTCCAACCCAGCATATGCATCAAGAAAAGGGAAAGAGGTTACAAGATCGGTCAATTATATCCCGAATGGAAACCAGGGAAACTATGATCAGGCACCCCCAAGAAGTAACGGCCCCCTCGGCAGCAGCGGTTCCAACATTTTTACAATCTCGAGATGCCCCTAAGCCAAGTCTTCGAGGGACTGGTGAAACGAAACATGCTCTCTTGGAACTATCGTCGAAGAAACTCCAATGCTAACCTAAATATGAATAAGCGATGTGCTTTTCACAACTATCACGGACATATGACCGATAATTGCATAGTATTTAAGAAAGTGGTCCAGGGTTTGATTGAGGAAGGAAAGCTCGAACGCCCACGTGGTCCCAACAAGGTTGCAAACCCTTTCCCCAGAAATGACAGGGTGAACATGAATACATTTGATAGCGTGTGGTTAGGCGCTCTGTAATTTCTAATTTCGTCAATATGCTGCCCGCGATGATCGGGATCATGAAGACAGAATCAAGCGCTCCCATATTAGGGAATTCAGGAGAGAAAGTCCAAGAATGGCCGTTTCTTTGCGGTCCCTGCCAAGGCCAGGACATACCATCGGATGGATTGAGCATTCCCTTCAAACAGAGATAAGATGGCTTAAAACGGGTCAAACGAGCAGTAGCCCAGAAATGTCATAACATTCATAGATGCAAATTTGCCAAGGTGCGGAAACAAACATAATGAAGCCCTTCATATCGCCATTCAGTTGAATACCATCTTTCTCCCAGGTATTTTGGTTGATAACGGATTATCATTTAACATTCTCCCTACAAGCATGATGAGATTGTTAAGAATCAAGTATTATCAGCTGGAACCGTATTCCCGGATGCTTAAAGCTTACGACTCCACATCCTGCACCATTCTGGGGGTGGTAACCTTAGACATCCGGTTTGATGAGCAAAGGGAATCAGTAGAATTCCAAGTGATGGAAATTGAGTCTGCCTTCACCGCCTTACAAGGACGTCCCTGGCTGCACCAAATTAAAGGAGTTGCATCAACCCTACACCAATGTGTGATGTTTGTTAACATTAAAGGGAATCTTGAAGTGATCCATGAGGATAGCATGATGAAGCAAGTTCGAGAGCCGGACTATGACCCGAAAGAAGGTCCTAACATGACTGAATACTACCTGGTGGGTGAGGCTCCAGATATAACCAGATACATGAGAGATTCTAGCACCAAAGCTGTGGGGTTTGAGGAATCAAATTTCGAGGAAACTATGGGCCAAGAGGGGGAATCGGGCCAGTGTCACTACGAGGAATGCGTAAAGGAAGACCTAGAAATGGAGGCCCAAATGTTGTTTGATCGAGGAGAAGCCAAAAGCCTCGCCGAAAATCTCAACGAAGTAGGCCTACCACTAATGCATTGAGATTTGTCAACTCCCATGTGAGCGAACTTAGATCCCAGGAGGCTGGTTATGATAGTATAATCAAGTTCAACACTCCAATAATCAATTTGGAGGAAAGATGGAGCAATAATCTCTAGACTCTGGTCAAGGGGAGAAAGATAGCATGTCCTACCAATTCAGATTTCGTAAATGTAATCCAAGCAAGGACTTTCTCTTCAAGAACAGATATCCTAACGCTGATTGAGGTCAATGAAAATAGGCTCAAACGAGAAAAATGTCTCGCCATCTTGGAAAAGTCCCTCCATGACTTGTATCAACAAGAGTTCTCGGGATCCAAAAATAGCACTAATGGAAAGATGGAAAGTTTGCTTCCCTATGAGCAGCAAGATACCTCTTCGGTTTGGCTCAAGGTCGAAAGCGAGATGAACTTACCCCCTGGGATGGTGTCAATTAAAGAGTGGCTACCAGAACCTTCGCCACATGCGGTGCCAAAAGGAAGCAAGAAACCCAAAGTCAAAGGATATGATTGGAAAATGCAAATTAAATATCCAAAGGAAAACTTGGCCCAGCTCGAATACGACATGGAAGAATTTAGAATCAGTTCACCCTCTGAATGTTGGGAGGCAACATTAGCCCAGTTTGAGTGGAGGAACTTCATGGGGTGTAATCCTTCAGAAGTAACAATAATGAAATAGACGAAGAGGATGATGTCATTCTTTGGAAAGTTTCAGCTCAGGATCACGAGCATTTTTGTTGCATGCTAAGTTGGAGGGAACTTCGCGAGACGACTGACACCTAAAATATCATGAAACCTCAACCTTTATCTTGGGAGGATATCAAAACAGCAGTCAAACCCCCAGCAAAAGCATTAACGGTTAATGAGTTAAGGAATGATGCGTGGCCATAAGCCGTCAGGAGCCCGCCTTTGTCTATGACGAAATTGAAAGGAACAAACAAGGATAAGGTAAAGCCTAAAGTAAATGTACTGACCCGTTCTGGCCAAATTCCTGTAAATCCCCCAAAAATTGACAAAAGACCAGCAATGCCAGAGCCTCAAACCGAAAAGGGCCCCTATATCAAAGAAACTGAAGTGCTTGATCCTAATGGACAAGACCAAATCCTAACCCAGTTGAAGCGCACTCAAGCTAACATCTCCCTCTGGTCCTTGTTCACTTCCTCTTATCCTTATAAACTCAAGTAGGAAGAAATCTTGCTCGGACCATGATTCCAATCGATGTGACCCCAGATGAGGCACTACAAATGATTGGCAACGTCCACTATAGGAACATTATCACTTTTACCGACCTTAACCTGCCAAATTTTGGGGCCAATCACAATGAGCCCCTCTACATTACCATTCAGCTCGATGAGCGTTGCCTCCCTCGGATCTTGGTTGATAGAGGATCAGCAATGAATGTCTCCCCACTAAAATGATGGACCTATTGGGGATCAAGCCAACGGATTTAAAAATTTCAAACCAGACTATCAAGGCATATGACTCGACATCTTGTGCAGTTTTGGGGGTAGCTACTTTGAACCTTTGGTTTGGAAAACGAATGATGCCCATGAACTTCCAAGTTATCGACATCCCAATCACCTTCACCGCTATCCTAGGCCGGCCTTGGCTGCACCAAATCAATGGGGTGGCATCAACCTTGCACCAGTGCATTAAATTTATGAAAGGAAACAATCTCGCCATAATATACGGAGACAGTAAAACCACAGAAGGGACAAATACAAATGGCATCCCGGTCTTAGAAATCAAGCACGATGATGATGGCATGATGTTGATGGGGTTCAATGTTGAAAATCCTAAGGCACAAGTATGATGTGTAGACCTTCCTTTGTCTTGGGACCAGATTCCCCCTCCTATAAAAATGATGAAGCTTATGAACTACATCCTGGGGCTCAGTTTGGGCAAGCATCATCAGGGCACTCACAAAATCATTAAGGCCAGAGAAAAGACTGCTCGTCATGGCTTGGGATACGTTCCCACTCCTAAAGATGCTAAAGAAGATAAGAGGGTTGTGAGTGAGAAGCCCTCGGCCGTTGACAAAGGAATCCCATGCATAACTTCCAACCTCTGCCCCTACAGCCTCAACATGGCCCGCTATTTTGTAAGAAAGGTCAAACGGGGATGCAGAGAGAAAAGAAGAGATCAACGGCATGGGACGGGAATGGCCTGTAACAGAAAACAAACGGAAAAATCTCGAGACGTTCAGGGGCTTTGGGTCAAACCCCGTTAGAAGATCATTTCTTGACATGCCAATTCTGCCATGTCCCACTACCACCACCATTCAGAATAAATATCAGTTTAAAGAGGCTTCTAACATGGTCAAGGAATTTGAATAACTCTATGTGGTTGAACCTACCATAAATAGAATGGATGAATCGGTGTTCGAGTTGGTAATACCCAAGGCTAGTAAACAAGACTTCGGGGAAGACATCTGGATAGACCAACACTCCAGCGGCTCTTTGGTGAGGAAATCGAGAGTCCAGACTTGATTGATTTGGGTTCCAATGACTCATTGGTAGCCATAGTTGGAGAGAGCATCGCGAAGCCTTTCCACCCTCGCACCCTTGAGAACTAATCAAAAATGCCAATGAGAAATTTGGTTACCTTCCCCGGACCCACAACCAGTGAAAAGAAATGATCGAGCAGCTTAGACTGACCCTTCGTTTTCTAGAGTCTAGCCTCAAAAAGTATTCAAAGTTTGTTGTGTTTGAGTTCGAGTCTCTTGAGTCATCTGATGGCCTTACGCCCGAAGATTACGAGTTTGTAGCAAACACTGTATTTCCATTTGCCTTGAATGAGAAATTCAACCTTTATGACTATCCCCTTATTGCCACTTTAACAAATAATAAATAATAAATGAAGAGTAGTTAATAATGATTCACATGATAAAGATGTATACACACTAAATGAACAATTCATTAAAGAAATTTTTGAACATGTTGTTGAATAAGAAGAAAATCGGGCCCAAGATGCCGAGGAAGCTGCCGAGGAAGTTTTAGCCAAAGTGAATTTGGGGACTACTGAAGAGCCTAAAGAGACGCAAATTGGAGGTTTCTTCGTTGGCACCGAGCAAGAAGCATTGGCAGCTCTGCTGAAAGAGTACGTAGATGTGTTCGCCTGGTACTATCAGGATATGCCCGGTTTGGATCCCACCATAGTGGAACATCGAATCCCTTTGAATCCAGAGGTTAAGTCCGTCAAGCAAAAGTTGCACAGAATCAAGCCCGAGTGGTCTTTGCGGGTCAAGGAAGAAATCGAGAAAATGCTTGCGTCGGCTTCATAAGATTGATCGAATACCCAACTTGGCTCTCCAATATAGTCACAATTATCAAGGCTAATGGAAAGGTGCATTGTGGTGTATATTTCCGAGGTCTCAATAAAGCAAGCCTGAAGGATGACTTCCCACTGCCGAACATAGATATGCTGGTCGATACATGTGATCTACCCAATTTTTTTTTGTAAAAATCAACGGAGTCGCCACGCCGTTTTTAGTTTAAGGGCCAAAACTTTGAAAAATGCCCAAAATTAGAGAAAATGAGTTCGGAGGTCACGTTAAACTCCGGGATGGACGTTTGGCGTGCACCCGAAATGCCTCGTATGACGAGTCTTCCTCACTTGAAACTTTTGTGTGTGTGTATGTTTGTGTGTGTTTGAAAAAGATTTTGAGTAAAAGGTGATTTTCTGGAAATAACGTAAATACTAGGGACTGAACTGGAAAACAGTTTGAAAATAGTGATTAAACTGAAAATAACAGAAAACTGGGAAACTGTTTGCAGATGACAATGTCATCCGCGTGGATGAGACTGTAGTGCAATCTTATCTGCGCGGATGGGCCTGCAGTGTCAATATTTTTTACAGTTTCCAATTTAGTCACTCTAATTTCCAGAAGCTTAACTGGATTTACAGGACTTAACTGAAAATGTAACTGAAAGCAGAAAATAAAGGAAATGTTTGGATTTTTGGCATCCATGTTTTGTTCTCTCTTTCCCTAGACTTTGGTTAGTAGTCATAAGTAATGAATCCACTTAACCAAGCCATCCCGGGGGTACATTAGGACTTGGAAAACATATCATTTGCAAAAGGGAAGGGATTTGACATGAAAAGTAAATTAACAAGAGAGTTAGGTCAAGATGTATCAACTTTAGAGGAAGATCTCTAAGGTGGTCATAAGAAGACCATCCTTGAGACCTATACTCAAGTGTATCTCATACATCTTGTGTGACCTATTTTGTGAGTCTAGATGATTTTCATCCAAGAAAAGAGTTCCAAGGTGAGCATCTTAGACTAGGGAGGGGACATTTACAAGGAAGTAAGCAATATGGACCATTTAAAGTTGTCATCTATGGAGATGGACTCCAAGATAACCATACTTTAGGTCAAATAAACAAACAAGGACAAGTAATGTAAAATGGGGAAATGGGGGGATAACATGAAAGTAAAGGAGAATGTGGATCACTTTAGAAGATCATCCATGGAAATGGATTCCATGGAGATCCTCTTGGATCCTTGGGACAAAAGGGAAAGGGGAGTCAAACAACAAGTAAGGACAACTACTCTACATCATTTATGTATGAAAATGTATGTATGAATGAGGGAGATATGAGTAAGGGGAGTGAGGGTTTACCAATCTTTCTTGGGTTTGTGTTTAGGGTTTGAGAGATTTCAAGGCTTAGAAGTGGTTTTGGGGTGAATTTGGTGTTGAATTTGAGTTGTGGGAGTGTAAATGGCTGTTTGAAGGTGAATTTTGACAGAGTAACAGTAGGTTTTCGGATTTTTTTGGCTTGTTAAAACTGAGGGAGAAGGGTTGTATTTATAGGTTTGCTGGATGACAATCTTATCCACGTGGATGAGATTGTAGGCACAATCTCATCCGCGCGGATGGGATCAACAGCGTGCCTGGTTGTTGTAGAAAGCAGTGTTGGCTGTTTGCAAATGGTCAATATTCCTTTTTTATTGGGAATGACATATTTCCAGCGAGGTATTTGCCCATTTTTTTATTCCTAAGAGGTCCTTCCTCATTCAAATTATCAAAATAATGTCCAAAATGCCCCTAAATGATTATAAATCATTAATTTGGGCTGACGAAACATTAATGACCCAGATTGGGGAACTTACAGTAGCCCCTCAACGACGGTACTTCCCGGGGAAGTGGGGTCGTCGACAAAGTGAGGATCCCAATCTGGCAAAATTTTACCTAGATGGGTGAGGAGGTGACCGAGGCGGTTGGATGGCTGGACCCTGTTAAAGGATTTCTACGTATCCTAGGTGGGAATCAAGCCGGTCATAATTCAAGTCTTGCAGGGGAAAGGAGCGGTCAAACGAATGGACCTCTCACTGCAATTTCGTTGCCGAAGGTAGAATCGACTAACGGAAGCGTTACCGAAGGTAAACTCGACTAACGAAAGCGTTGTCGAAGATAACTCGACTAACGGAGGCATTATCGAAGATAAACTCGACTAACGGAGGCATTGCCGAAGGTAACTCGACTAACGGAGGCGTTTCCGAAGGTAACTCGACTAACGGAGGCATTGCCAAAGATAAACTCGACTAACGGAGGCGTTGCCGAAGGTAACTCAACTAACGGAGGCATTGCCGAAGATAAACTCGACTAACGGAGGCGTTGTCGAAGATAACTCGACTAACGGAGGCGTGGGCGTTGTTTATCACCGCAGACTTGCTTTGTTGCTTGGCTGGAGAAAACTCGGTCTTATGATGATTGGCCGGGGAAAAGAGTGACCGTATTGGTCAAGTGGCTGGACCTTTGGAGGGCTACCTACGTATCCTTAAGAGGAATCAAGTCGGTCGTAATTCGGAGACTGCCGGGGATGGTCTTCTTTGCTGAGGGCACACTTTGTCGTGTTTCAACACCATAGACTTGCTAGGTTGCTGAGGACGTTCTTTGTCATGTTTCAACACCGTAGACTTGCTAGGTTGCTGAGCTGGGGGAAGTTCGGGCTTACGATTACTATCAGGGTTTATCTGTTGGGGATATGCATTCTTTGTACGGGCTCACGATGACGGCTGGGGTTGAAAATGAGGAAGAGAATGGGCTTTCGTTAGGTTTTCGTTGAAGAGGTTGGGCTTACGTTGAAGGCCTGGGTTAAAAATGAGGAAGGGAATGGGCTTCCGTTAAGTTTCATTGAAGAGGTTGGGCTTACGTTGAAGGCCGGGGTTGAAAAAGAGGAAGGGAATGGGCTTCCGTTAAGTTTTGGGTGAATAGGTCAGGCTTACGTTGAAGGCCGGGGTTGAAAACGAGGAAGGGAATGGGCTTCCGTTAAGTTACGTTGAAGAGGTCGGGCTTACGTTGAAGGCCGGTTTTAAAAACGAGGAAGGGAATGGGCTTCCGTTAAGTTTTGTTGAAGAGGCCGGGCTTACGTTGAAGGTCGGGGTTAAAAACGAGGAAGGGCATGGGCTTCCGTTAAGTTTTGGGTGAAGAAGTTAACTCCTGTTAATTTTCTGTTAAGCTGGGGGTCTGAGTGCAGAGTGCCAGGAATTAAAAGGGCAAAACAGGGATTTCACCCTGCAATCTTATCCGCGCGGATCAGATCGGCAGGGCGCCTGGTTTAAAAAGCAGACAGGCCGTATCCTTCTTCTTCATTATCAAATACCATCAGCCGATTCAAGAGAGAGAAAAGAGAGAGAGAAAACTCTATTGTTGTCCAAAATCTCCGCAAAAACCTTCAAAATCGAGGCTATGGAGCGAGAGGTAGGAGTTAATGTAGTCCGCCGAGGTCGGGTGAGTAGAGAGGGCACGGAGAAGAGGCTTGAATTGGTGAGGATGCACTGCCACTACACGCTCTCGCAATCGATGAACGAGGAATTTTAGCCGGATATGTGGCAACATTGGGCCACCGATGAGGATCTTCGCATGGTATGACATTTTTGTCGATCTTATTGATTTTTTGTCAAAATTTATTCATGCTATATCTATGGCTTGAATGTCAAAATTTGGGGCTTTTATTGATTTGGCTGTTGGAATATGAAATTGATGATGCACATGTTTAATTGAAGACATGGGTAGAAGGAATATGCAATTTGTTTGTAAAAAACATGGGTATTTTACATAATGTAAAAATAAAGTGGGTACAAATTTGCCGAATTTGAGACGGACTCTTGCATAAGAGATTTTTTATGATTTTTTTTTTTGTAAATGTAAAATGGGTACAAATTTGCCAAATTTGGAACGGACTCTTGCATAAGAGATTTTGATGATTTTTTTTTTTTGTAAAATGGGTACAAATTTGTCGAATTTGGAACAGACTCTTGCATAAGAGATTTTGATGAAAATCTGTAAAATGTAAAATGGATACAAATTTGCCGAATTTGGAACGGACTCTTGCATAAGAGAATTTTGATGAAAACTTTTTTGTAAATGTATGCTTGATAACATGATTCTTGAATGTAAGAAAAGATGCGTGCATGCTATGTTTGTAAAAGTAGGTACAAATTTGCCGAATTTGGAACAGACTCTTACGTAAGAGATTTTTGTGATGAAAATTTATTTTTTTGTAAATGTATGTGAGTACAAATTTGCCGAATTTGGGACGGACTCTTGCGTAAGATATTTTTGTGATGAAAATTTGTTTTTTGTAAATGCATGTGAGTACAAATTTGCCAAATTTGGGACGGACTCTTTCATAAGAGATTTTGTGATGAAAACTGTATTCATACTAAATTTGTGAAAATAAAGTTCATGAAAATGTGTCCGAAAATGGGACAGAGTTTATTTTCTCCTTTCTATTTGTGTTCGTGTTATGTTTGTCATTTTATTGACATGTTTGCGCTGTTTTTACCTGCAGGGGAGATCGGATGTCATCCAACGCAAGTTGGACAAGCTAAAGACACGGGGCTCTGTGGAGGCAGTCATCAGGCTTCGGGATGCCCTGCCCACAGCTGGTAAGGAGGGTCATAGGAGTCCTCGCCAGCTCGTGGTGGCTTCTAACCTTTATGGTTTCATTGAGTTCTTGAGAGGAGTGGCGGGGTTGCATAAGAGCAAGGGGCTCTATTTGGCTGTGATTGAGCATTGGTGGGATGTTACCCATACGTTCCACTTCTTCTGGGGGGAGGCTACCGTAACCCCCACTGACTATGCTGCTATTACTGGCCTGTCCTTCAAGGGGCTCAGCTTGGAGTGGCACGACGGGTACACGGACACGGAGCTGATGAATCTGCTGAGGATTGTTCTTGTGCCGAGGAAGGGAATGGGAATGGAGTATGCCGTGGTAGATGCGAAGTTGACCAATAGCATAGCTCGGTATGAGAGAGGGGACCAGACCATCTCGGCTGAGCAGATTGCCCGCTGCTTCTTGTGGTTCGCCCTTTCCAGTACTTTATTTGGGCATGCTGAGGGCACAGCCGTGTTCGCCTTGCTGGGGTCTCTGGCGGACATTGACAGTATAGATGAGTATGCCTGGGGAGAGGCAGGACTGGCAGAGTTGTACTTCACCTTGGACAGATATAGCTGGAAGGCGTCCACCTCCCTGACCTGCTTTGGGTTCCCGTTGGAGGTATACTCTCTATTTCTTCTTCTCTCTCTTTTCCCTTGTACATATTGTGTATGCACTTTTGGTATTGAAGGGTCTCCTCTGTTGGATGCAGGTCTGGGCTCTGGAGATCTTTGGGTGTGCCCTGTGGGACCATATCCCGGAGGAGGCTTTTGCATACCCGACTATGCTTTAGTGGACGAATGATGCCCGGGTGAAGAGGAACAGCAGGACTAGGAAGAAGGTGAGGTACAATGATATGGTGCCCTTTTTGACGGCGGAGACCAGTGAGAGGGTCAATTTTTACCCTTGGGATCGGTTTGAGGTTGATCTGCTGGGTGGTGCCGAGCGCTGGATGAGGCAGAGGTGTATCTTGCGGTGACTCACCTGCGATGTCTACTACTTGGGGGAGAGGGTGACAAGGCAGCACGGTCTAGGGATGATTGCTTTGGCGCCGGCTGAGCCTCCGGCTGACATGATGTATCCCCGGGAAGGGTCAGCGGACTGGCAGTGGTTTAGGGCTGGGCGACCCACCATGGAGTATGTTACTCAGGAGCCTTATCTGGCATTTGTGGGACGCAGGCTGAGGATGCCTCAGGTGCTGGCGAGGGAAGGGACTTCGGTCGTGAGGATCCCTCGAGCTGACTTCTCGTATACCCAGGAAGGGGTTAGGATGAGAGCGCAGATACCCATCCCCGAGGTGACATCGCGAGCTTTTCGGCCTCGACCGAATGCTCAGGTATGTGCTGATTGCGTTCTGATTATTTTGCATTTGTACATCTTACGCCATTGCTTCGACTGTTTTTGATGCTTTCGTTTCTTCTTTGCAGTACTCATCCCGGGTTGTGGATCGGCTTTTGCGCCAGGTCATCGGGGCTAAGAGTCACATTAGCAACCTGGTGACGCGGGGGAACGCTCGGGGTTCCGAAAGGGTGTCGTGACTAGCGCCTAGTGCCTTAGCGAGAGAGAGGTTGCCTATTCCTGCCAGCGGGACTATGCCGGGCAGAAGGTCTATGGAGACTCCTCGTACTCAGCCCAGAGAGTCGGTGGACATTTCTCCTTCTACCTACATGGACAGGAGCGTGGAGCTTTCCCGGGACCACATCATCTTTGGGGGCATGGAGGGGCCGAGCTACGTACAGGGCGGGGCTGGCGAGGGCTCCTCTTCGCATCGCGGGGGTTACAGCACCTTTGAATCGCAGGGAGATTACGGGACTCCCTTGCAGACTCAGGGGACGTACGACCAGAGTTCTGACGCCTTCTCCTTTGGATACGATTTCTTTGCCGATATCGGGGTGCCATACCGAGGCGTGATTGCTGATCATGAGGATACATATTCTGACGTAAGCCAAACGACGTAAAGCCAGGGATGGCTTTTCCGGAGGAAGCTGGGAGGGACCGAGCACGGCTCAATGGAGGGTTCGGAGGCGCGGTAAGGAGATCTCTAGGGAGGAAGATCCCGCTCCTGATTCGGACAGCGATTCTGACTGATAGCGAGTGACTGTACCTATTAGGGCAAAGAGAGAGAGAGAGAGAGAAAACATATATACATTTTATGCACATTGTTTTTCTATTTTCGGAATGTAATAACTAGGTTAATCCATTTTATTTCACTATATTTTTTTGTTGTATTTTTGTTTGTTAATTCTATACTGAATGCAAGTTGCATGAGCCCAATTTGGTGTTTTATATGGGATTTTGAATGGAATCATTGTTGGGATTTTGGATGAAAAAATGGGGAATGGGCAACTTTCTGCTGCTTAGTTGTTTGTGGAAATATTTCCTCATTTGGGGACAACAGTTTTTACTGTTGTCAGAAATTTTTTTGACTGGGTGACAATCTTATCTGCGTGGATGAGATTGAGGTTGCAATCTCATCCGAGCAGACAAGGGCAGCATCTGGCAAGGTTATTTAAATTTTCACCTCATATCTGGTTTTTATCACTCCCCTTCATCTTCCTCTCTGTTTTTCTGAAGTTTCGAGCAAACCATAAAAAAACCATGAAAAACATGAAGAATTCTCCTAAATTGCCAAAGAAGTTGCAAATGGTCTTTTTCAACAAGTTCAAGGAATGGTTTCGGGAGATCATGCATGGGAACAAGGTGTTCTTTGAAGAGAAGTACAAGATCAAATCCTTGTGGTCTCTTAAGGAGCTTGTCCCGGATTATGACTTGATGAGGGCTTCTGCCGCATTTTGGGACACTCGGAGGCACATCTTTTGCTTCTCCTACAACGAGATGGTTCCCACCCTTGAAGATTTTAGGGCTTTACTTGGAGGGCCCAAGGTGGAAGAAGTTGAACTTCCCTTGACTGGAGGGATGTCTTTCGTCAACAAATTATCTAGTCTCCTTCAAATCTCCTCGGAGGAAGCCCAAGGTATGATTTGAGGATCCGACTATTTTGACATTTTTGGTCTCCCAGATAGGTTTAGGAGCTTGGGTATGGTTGGTGATTGCTATTGGGATGCATTTGCTCTTTGTGCAATTGGGTCCTTATTCATGGTCTGCTCCTTTGGGATGAGTCACCGGTCTTTATTAGACGTTGTTGTTCACTGCCGGTTGGGTCGGGATATAGTTCCCTTGATCTTGGGAGAGACCCTTCATGCTATTGACCGGTTGGCTACCGAGAAGTGGTACATGCACGGGGGAAGCCCGTTTCTGTTGTCGATGTGGCTGATGGAGAGGCTGGGGGTCCTGCGGGAGGCTCCACACACATTTAGACCATGGACCTTTGCCAGGAGGGGGGTTACAGTCGAGATCGAGGATCAGGCCTCGTGAGAGCGCTGGATGGCTCAGCGTCATACCCAGAACATCCGATGGTGGATTCTGCACTGGCAGATAGAGACTAGGAGGACACTTTAGGATAGATCTCAGGTAGTCATGCTTTTAGGGCTCTGTTGGTCTACCTTCTACATTCCAGCTCTAGCTCTCCGACAGTTCGAGATGGAGCAAGTTCCTTTGGAGGGCTGCGATGATATTGCCACCCGGTTGGTGATGTCTGTTTCTATGGATGATTCATCTGCATTTTCCTTCTTCTTCCGAGTATGGAGGTACCAAGTTTTTCCTCCTATGGTCCTTCTCAGGCCCCTCGGAGCGTATTTTATAGTCCACTTGGTACTTGGAATGGTACGAGTGACACATGGGGGAGACTCAGGTGGCTCTTATGAGGAGGCGTGAGGCCATTTTGGGACCAGAAGCCGTCCCAGTTTCAGTATTGAGGAGAGCCTAGGCGAGGGCTAGTCTTTACGACAGGAGCGGGGATGACATGCTTGATTATGAAGTGAGAGTGGAACGTCAGAGAGACAGGATTCCAATGGCGCTGCCCAGGAGGCAAGAGATCAGAGACGAAGCCCAGGCGACCCGAGCTCTGATAGAGGCAGGCTTGATGGACCCGGCCCCTATGTCAGAGCTAGGGAGGAGGAGGACGGACATCATTCCCGTTCCTAGGAAGAACACGAGGCACGGTGGGAGGAGACAGAAGAGGAAAGATGGGGACGCGAGTACTATGGCTAGAGCCTCAAGTATCCACTGATCATCCTTGCAAGCACATTAGTTTTATGTTATGCATTTTTTGCTTTTATCTTTTACCTTAGTTGTGAGTTTAAGAGTAGACCGGGCTTGAACTCATCAAAAAAGTTTTTAAATGTAATGAATATATGAATTGCATTAGAGTTTTTCGAGACGCACTCATGACTTGATCATTGTGTGGAAGACAAAGTATGATTTTTGTTTATGTTTTAGACCGAACTGTTTTCGGCTGCCTACGTTCCCCTTTTATAAGAGAACTGAGGGGCTCAGGTCTTCGTAGTTCGACTCTATGAGTTTTTTTTTATATATTTATTTTAAAAGGGGTAGGTAGAGAGAGGGACGAGAGAAGTGCGACCCTATTTTTTACCTAGGCCGCCCTTTCGGGTTTTCAACCTAGTTGGGTATTACTCTTTTAGCACTTTTGAGGGGAAATGACTCGATCTTCAGGCATAGTATCTGCGGAGCTTGTCTCCATTCACCTGATGCACGAAAGGATTTCCATCTAAGTCTACGAGCTGCATGGATCCTCCATAGAAGATCTTCTAAACTACATAGGGTCCGATCCAGACGGGCTCCCATTTTCCAAGTGAATTGGCGTGGGTTGGAGGCTTCTCTTTTAGCACGAGGTTGCCTTCTCGGATGTCTATTTGTTTCACTTTCTTGTCAAAGGCTCTGGCCATTCTTGCTTGGTAAGCCCGGGTGTGTTCCATGGCTTTTAGACGACGTTTATCTAGCAGGGCCAACTCATTGTGGCGACTCTGGAGCCATTCGACTTCGTTGATCTGATTTTCCAATAACACACAGAGTGAGGGGATTTCCAATTCGATTTGGAGCACGGCCTCCATTCCGTAAGTGAGGGAAAACGGTGTTTCTCCTGTGGCCATTCTAGCGGATGTTCTGTATCCCCAGAGAGCAAGGTCGAGCTTGTCCGGCCAATCTATGCCTCGAACAGCCATCTTCCTGATGATGTTTTCTAGAGTCTTATTTGCTGCTTCAACGGCGCCGTTGGTTTGCGGCCGATAAGGGGATGACTTGTGACGAGTTATTTTGAACTCTGCCAACAATCTGTTGCATTCTCCCTCAAAATGGGAGCCATTGTCAGAAATTACTTCAGCTGGCAACCATTAACTGCACATGATGTTTTCTTTGATAAAGAGGGTCACCTTCTTGGAGTTAAGGACCTTGTAAGACTTGGCCTCGACCCATTTGGTGAAATAATCTATGGCTATCAGGACGAACTCGTGACCGTTGCTTCCTGGTGGTGTAACCTTGCCGATGATGTCGATTCCCCAGGTAACGAAAGGCCAAGGGGTTGTCATGCAGTAGAGGTCGTGTGGAGGCAAATGGTTGAGATTTAAATAGCGCTGACATTTGTCGCAGTTTCTCACGAACTGGATGCAATCCATCTCCATAGAGATCCATAAATAGCCCATTCTCAGGATGACCTTTATTAAGGCTCGAGCATTCATATGGGGGCCACAGGTACCACCATGTACTTCATTTATTAGCTCAGTAGCCCTTTGTTTGTTGATGCAGCGTAAGAGGGGACCTCGGTAACGCTTTTTGTATAGCATATCTCCCAGAAGGACGTAGTGGGAAGCCAGGCATTTCAGAGCCATCATACTTCTTGCCTTATTCCTTCTTTATATTCCCCATCTTTATTTTTGAAAGAGGCTTCACCGCTTTTCAAGTATTGGTAGATCTGAGCATACCACGGGTCGTCTACTGGTTCATCCTCTACTTCAATTTCATAATAGTAGGTTGGGTTTTCTCTTTTCCCAACCCTGAAGGGTTTGACTGATTTTCCTTCGGGTATTTTGACAAGAGAGGCTAGTGTTGCCAGGGCATCTACGAACATGTTGCGATCTCTAGGCAGATAGTGGAAGTTGACCTCCTTGAACTGGGCCACGAGATCTTCCATATAGGCGTGGTACTTTTGCAGACTCAGATCAACTGTTTTCCACCTGTTGGACACTTGGTTGATGATGAGAGCAGAGTCACCGTATACTTCCAACTCTTTGATGTTTCTTTCTAAAGTAGCCCCCAATCCGCCTATGCAGGCTTCATACTTGGAGGCATTGTTAGTGACCTCAAAATTGAGCTTTACAGCTATGGGAGTATGTTCATCAGTGGGATCAACCATGAGCATTCCTATCCCATTCCCCCGTCTGTTTGCTGCCCCATCAAAGAAGAGTTTAGGTTCAGGTCCTTGGCATTCATCACTTGGGAAGTCAGCCAGTTGTTCTGCCAATATCCGCCCTTTCGAGGATTTTCTTGTCACATAAGTGATATCGTATTCGGCCAGAAAAAATGACCATTTCGCCAATCACATGGAGAGGGAGGGCTTGTCAAATAGGTACTTGATGGGGTCCAGCCTTAAGACCAAGAGCACTGAGTGAGACTGCGTGTAGTGCTTCAACTTTCCCACTATCCATACTAGACCTACGCAGGTTTTCTCGCAAACTGAGTAGTTGAGTTCGCTGCCTTGCAGTTTTTTGCTCACAAAGTAGATGGCGCTTTCAACTTTGGAATCTTTCTTCTCCTGTGCCAGCATAGCCCCAATTGTTGTATCTGTGACAGTCAGGTATAGCAATAGTGGCTTTTGTCAATGTGGGGGGCAAAGGATTGGAGGATTCAAAAGGTATGCCTTGTTCTTCTCAAAAGCAAACTGGCATTCTGGGTTCCATTCAGTGCATGTGCTCTTCTTCATCAGCTTAAAGATAGGCTCACAGATGGAGGTTAGTTGATTCACAAAGCGGCTTATGTACTGCAGCCTTCCCATGAAAGATTTGACTTCTGTCAGTGTTCGAGGGGGCTTCATCTCAACTATGGCTTTGATCTTCTGAGGGTCTACTTCAATTCCCCATTCAGTTACCATGTACCCCAATACCTTACCACGCTTGATGCCGAAGGAGCATTTAGCTGGGTTCAGCCTCATGGAATGTTCTCTGAGACGGTCGAAGAATTTTCTCAAATCAATGAAGTACTGGCCATCGGATCCCTTGGAGTGGACTATCATGTCATCCACGTAGACCTCAATTTTGTTTATGAATCATGTCGTGGAACAGGGCGGTGGCTGCCCTCTAATAGGTAGCCCCAGCGTTCTTCAGACCGAAAGGCATGACCGTGTAGCAGTATGTCCCCCAGGGAGTAGTGAAAGCTGTCTTAGCCTGGTCCTCTTCGGCCATTTTGATCTGGTTGTAGCCGGCGAAACCGTCAACGAAAGACTTGACTTTGTTGAGATCTCTGAAATCCAAGCAGCATCAGACTTTTTCGTTAGCCTTAGTGACTGTTACTATATTGGAGAGCCAGGTGGGATATTCAATGACCCAGATGAATCCCGATTTGAGCATCTTCTCAATTTCTTCCTTTACTTGTAGCGACCATTCGGGCTTGATCTTTCTCAGCTTTTATTTTACTGGCTTGACTTCTGGGTCTAACGGTATCCGATGCTCCACTATAGAGGGATCGAGGTCAGGCATATCCTTGTAAGACCATGCAAACACGTCCACAAATTCCTTGAGTAGTTCAGTCAGGGTTGCTTGTTCGGCCCCGTCAAAGAAACTGCCAATCTGCGTCTCTTTAGACTCTTCTGCTGTTCCCAGATTCACACGAGTAAAAACCTCTTCGGCAGCTTGGGCTCGGTTTTCCTCTTTCTCGACAACCTGCTTAAAGATTTCTTTAATGTATTGTTTGTTTAGTGTGTCTGCATCTTTATCTAGTGAATCATTATTAACCATTTTTAGGTTATTAGTTAATTTATCATTAGTTAAAGTGGCGATCAAGGGATACTCAGAAAGGTCGATCATTTCATTTAGAGCAAAAGGAAGTACAGCATTGGCTACAATTTCGTAATCTTCTGGCGTAAGGCCATCAGACGACTCTAGGGACTCGAATTCGACGACAAGAGACTCAGAGGATTTGAGATAGGCGAATACAAGGGGACGAGGGACCAATCCAAGCTTTGTGATCATTTCTTCTTTGCTCGCGGACGGACCGTAGAGAGTCTCTCAATTCTTCAGGGGCATTATAACTGCATGACCATGGCTCGGGAATCCAATGGCTTCCGTCCTCCCGCTTCAATTACCGCAATCATTTCTTTCTCTGAACGCAGGTCGATCATGTCTGGAATGTGTATCTCTTCCCCAAACATTTGCTGTATGACGGGACCATCCCATTCATCTAGAGAGAACGATGAAGTCTTGGCCTTTGGCATAACCAGTTCAAACTCAGCTTCTGTGGCCTCTTCGACATTCGGGATGACTTCATTGAGCTTTTCAATTTGCTTTGCCAGCTGTGGCATTCCTTTGAAAGTATACTCACTTTTCATGGTGGTAGTAGCCCCAGGTATGTTGGGTAAATCAAGAAACATTCTTCGAACGGGGTTGGCTTTGGTTCCCCTGAACTTGCTAAGATTTTCCTGTAGTTTCAACCATCCTTTTGTAGGAGTGGGCTCTTTGACTGCGGTGTTGTCCACCTGTGGAGCGCCCTTTATGAAGTAGTCAGTCATGTCAAGACTGAAAGGGAGAGATTTAGGACCACTGTAAGGGATCTTCTTTGCAACAGCTTCCCTCATCTTCCGAGCAATTTCTTTTTCTTTCGCAATCTCTTCTGAGGTTGGCTCAGACCCCAGGCCGTGGCGAGTTTTCTGTTCCTTCACCTCAATGACCTTGTGAGTCCCTTGCAGGCGTTTCCTAAGACCCAGACCAGGCAGGTAGTTCATCTTTCTCATCATCCTCATGACGGGAGGAATTTTGTCTCGAGTGACAGTCAGATCCACATTGCAAACTTGAGCTTTAGGAGATTCGACTGTGTAGCCGGTTAGCATGAAACCATCTCCATCATGCTTGATCTCCAGGATGGGTATTCCACCTATGTCAGTGCCTTCCAGAGTGACTAGGTCTCCATAAATGGTTGTTAGATCCCCATCTGAAACGAACTTCACGCACTGATGAAGGCTTGAAGCGACCCCATTGACTTAGTGCAGCCAAGGTCTTCCCAAAAAAGCATTAAAGGTGATGGGGATATCAATGACCTGGAATTCTACAGGTATCATCTTTTTGCCAAACCACAGGTTCAAAGTAGCAGCCCCAAGTACTGTACGAGACGTTGAGTCATAGGCTTTGACTATGAGGGAGGAAGGCTTCAGATCTGTGGGCTTGATGCCGAGCAGACTCATGATCTTTGCTGGGAGGATGTTCATTCCAGACCCATTGTCAAATAAGACCCGAGGGAGGCACCGTTCATCCAACTGGATCGTAATGTTCTGTATCCCCAGAGGGCTAGATGTAGCTTTTCGGGCCAGTCCCGACCTCTGGTGGTCATCTTTCTGATTATGATGGCGAGAGTCTTGTTTGCTGCCTCTACTGCACCATTGGTTTGTGGTCTGTAGGGAGAAGACTTGTGACGCGTGACTCTAAATTCGGTCAACAGGTGGTCACAATCTCCCTCGAAGTGAGTCCCATTGTCGGATATGATCTCATTGGGCACTCCGTATCGGCACATGATGTTTTCTTTGATGAACTCGGCCACCTTCTTAGAATTCAGTACCTTGTATGATCTGGCTTCTACCCATTTGGTGAAGTAGTCGACTGCGACTAGAATGAACTTGTGACCATTGCTCCCTGGTGGAGTGATCTTGCCGATGACGTCGATTCCCCATGTTGCAAAAGGCCATGGTGTAGTCATGCAATAGAGTTCATGAGGAGGGATGTGATTGAGGTTGGAGAACCGTTGACATTTGTCGCAGCTTCGGACGAACTGGATGCAGTCTGTTTCCATTGATATCCAATAGTATCCCATACGGAGAATGATCTGTTTCAATGCTCGGGCGTTCATGTGCGGACCACAGGTTCCGTTGTGAACTTCGTTCATCAGCTCGCTGGCTTTTTCTTTGTTTACACATCGAAGGAGTGACCCTTGGTGGCGCTTCTTGTACAACATACCCCCCAGAATGACGAAATGGGATGCCAGGCATTTTAATGCCATCATGTTTTTGGCTTTGATCCCTTCTTTGTATTTTCCATCTTCACTTGTGAAGGAAGCTTCTCCGTTTTGGAGGTACTGATATACTTGATTGTACCAGGGTTCGTCGATCGTTTCTTTTTTTATTTCGATCTCACAACAATAGGCGGGTGTTTCCCGTCTGCCTATTCTGAGGGGTTTTACTGCTTTCCCATTGGGAATTTCGACAAGAGAGGCGAGGGTTGCCAGGGCATCTGTGAAGCAGTTCCTGTCTCTTGGCAAATAGTGAAAAGAGATGTCCTTGAACTAAGCAATGAGCTCCTCCATGTACGCGTGGTACTTCTGGAGGCCAGAATCTACCGTCTTCCATTTGTTGGATTCTTGATTGATGATCAATGCTGAGTCTCCGTATACATCCAGTTCTGAAATGTTGTGCTCGAGGGCAGCTTCCAGACCTGCTGCACAGGCTTCGTATTCTGCTGCATTGTTGGTTGTTTCAAAATTCAGCTTGATGGCTATGGGAGTATGCTCGTCCTTGGGATCGACAAGGAGCATTCCAATACCATTTCCCTTCTTGTTGGCTGCCCCATCAAAGAAGAGTTGCCAGCGGTTTGCGCTGTCGAGTGAGAAGATTCCGTCGTCCGGAAATTGCGGATCAGGACCCTTGGGCTCACTGCTTGGGAAGTCGGCCAGCTGATCTGCCATTACTCTGCCCTTTGTGGATTTTCTGACCATGTACTTGATGTCGAACTCAGCCAGGAAGAATGACCACTTGGCTAGTCGCATTGAAAGGGATGGCTTGTCAAAGAGATATCGGATGGGGTCCATTTTGGAGACCAGGAGCACTGAATGTGACTGCATGTAGTGTTTCAGTTTCCCGACTACCCATACCAAGGCGGTACAAGTTTTTTTCTAATGCTGAGTAGCTGAGTTCACTTCCTTGAAGCTTCCGGCTTACGAAGTAGATTGCATGCTCAACCTTGGAATCTTTCTGTTCTTGTGCCAGCATTGCTCCAATTGACGTGTCTGTTACTGTCAGATATAGGAGTAGTGGCTTGTCTTCATGTGGCGGGCACAGAATTGGGGGATTCACCAAGTAGGTCTTGATTTTCTCGAAAGCTGTCTGACACTCAGAGTCCCATTTGATGTCGGCATTCTTCTTCATCAGTTTGAACATGGGCTCGTAGAGAGATGTCAACTGGTTGATGAAGCGACTGATGTACTGAAGTCTTCCCATAAAACTTTTCACTTCTGTCAAAGTCTGAGGCGGCTTCATGTCGATGATGGCCTTGATTTTCTTGGGATCGGCTTCGATACCTCTTTCTGTAACCATGTACCCCAGTACCTTGCCACGCCTGACGCCGAAGGTGCACTTGGCAGGGTTCAATCTCATGGAGTGCTTCCTGAGTCTGTTGAAGAACTTTCTCAGATCTGTCATGTGCTGCATGTTTGATCCTCTGGAGTGGATGATCATGTCGTCGACATATACCTCGATTTCTTTGTGAATCATGTCATGGAAGAGGGCTGTTGCAGCCTGCTGGTAAGTAGCCCCAGCGTTCTTTAGACCGAACGGCATGATCGTGTAGAAGTATGTCCCCCACATAGTGGTGAAAGCAGTCTTGGCTTGGTCTTCCTCGGACATTTTGATCTGGTTGTATCCAGCGAACCCGTCCACGAAGTATTTTACTTCGAAATTTGTTGTGGTGTCGACTAGCATGTCGATGTTAGGCAGTGGGAAATCATCTTTAGGGCTGGCCTTATTGAGATCCCGGAAATCCACACAGCATCTGACCTTTCCATTAGCCTTGGTGACCGTCACGATGTTGGAGAGCCAAGTAGGGTACTCAATCACTCTGATGAAACCAACTCGGAGCATTTTCTCAATCTCTTCTTTAACTTGCAAGGACCACTCTGGCTTGATCTTGCGCATCTTCTGTTTGACAGGCTTGGATTCGGGATCCAAGGAAATTCTGTGCTCCACGATCGAGGGATCGAGTCCTGGCATGTCCTGGTATGACCAGGCGAACATGTCAACATAATCCTGGAGGAGGTTTATCAGGGCTTCTTTTTCTGCATCGGCCAAGAAACTGCCCACTTGTGTCTTTTTAGGCTCTTGCACTGACCCCAGGTTCACTTTGGTCATAACCTCTTCGGCAGCTTGGGCCCGGTTGTCCTCTTGGTCAACTACACGCTCGAGAACTTCTTTAATGTATTGTTCATTTAATGTGTCTGCTTCTTTATCCATTGAGTTATTAACGTCTTTTAAGTTGTTTGTTAACTTATCAGTTGTTAAAGTGGCAATGAGAGGATACTCCGAAAGGTCATACTTTTCATTGAACGAGAAAGGAAATACATGGTTGGCTACATTATCATAGTCTTCCGGCGTAAGGCCATTTGACGACTCAGAGGACTGGACTTTTACAAGGACTGACTCAGAGGGTTTGAGACCGGGTTTAGGGAGATGTGGGTACAGGCCCAGCTTGTCTTCCAGTTCTGTCTGGCTTACCCTTGGTCTGATGAAAGTTACCCAGTTCTTCAGTGGCATTGCTGGATGCTTGATGAGGGTTCGGGGATCGAGAGGCTTGGCTTCTGCTGTCCCAATCATGGCAATCATGCTGTTTTCGGAGCCCAGGTCAATCAGGTTTGGCACCTCCATGACTTCTTCAAAAAGACTCTGTAGAGCTGGTCCACTGAGAGCGTCTTCTATGAATTCTGGTTACTTATGCTTTGGAGTTACTGTCTCGAATGTGGCCTCGGTGGCTGATCCGAACAGTCTGTTTCCCATGGAGAGTACCTTGAGTTGCTCCTCCAAGTCTGGGATTCCCTTGAATGTGTACTCGTGCTGGACTGTGGTGGCAGTTGGTCCAGGTAGAGTTGTGATGTCGAGGAACGCTCCCCTTATCGGATTGGCCTTGAGTCCTCTGAAATGCTTGAGGTCTCGTGCTAGCTTTTCCATCGTTTCTGTAGTCTCTGTGTTGACTATCCCTGCTTCTTTCTCATCTTCTTCAGTTCCCACCGTCGGTCCCTCGGTTCGATGTCGGTTCCCTTGTCGGTCCCCTCAGTTCTGCTGTCGGTTCCCTTGTCGGTCCCCTCAGTTCTGCTGTCGGTTCCCTTGTCGGTCCCCTCAGTTCTGCTATTGGTTCCCTTGGTGAAGTAATGAGCGAGGTCGAAACTGTAAGGTCGGAGGTTGGGTGTACCTGTGAATGTGTGCCCAAATTCTAAATTTTTGTTTTTTTTTTGGATTCACGCGAGTTTGAAAACATCCGGTTAAATTTGAAAAAACGGAGTCGCCACGCCATTTTGATTTCCTCAAAACTTTGAAAAAAAGATTTAGGGTTCAGAGGTTAAGTTACCCCTTGGGAAGAACGGATCGTCGTTCACCCAAGGTGCCTTGCCGTAGCAAGTCTCCCTAGATTCCATTTTTCGTGCTTGCTTGCGTTTTTGTGTGCATGTGTTGAAAAGAGGGGGGGGGGGAATGTCCCAAGTTGTCTTCCGGACATACAAACCATTTAGTTGGTTGTCGCTCGGGATTCCTTGGATTTTTTATGTGTTCGGGACTTTGATCCCGTCCTCATCTTGGACTTGTGATCATCGCTATTTGACTTTGGGTCTTGCGTGATCGAGAGAAGGACTCTCTTTTTATAGTCCAAAATGGGGTTCTTTAGGAAAGGAGTGACCTTAACCCATCAATCCTACGCCTTGAGACGATTGAGCTTATATGGGAGCTATCATGCTCGTCTCAAGCGATAATCGGAGATATAGGTTCAAGGTTTTATCCTTTTCTAAAGAGATTGTGGCACCTTTAATGGAAGAAACGATGTAAAGATAGGATCTTTACACCGGTTCATTCCGAAGGTTGCTAATGGGGGCATGGGGGAATGCATGTAAAGATGCATCTTTGATGCAAAGGATGCATCTTTGATGCAAAGAAATGATCTTTAATGCAAAGGATGCTTTTTTATGTATAAAATTGAGTTTTAGGGTGCAAAGGATGCAATTTGAATATAAAGATTACATTTTTATATGCAAATGATGCATAAAGATATCATTTTTATGTAAAAAAGGGGGTTTTAGGTGCAAAGGATGCACCTTTAATGCAAAGATTACATTTTTATGGGCAAAAGATGCTTATTTCATGCAAAGGATGCAAAGGGGGAGGGGGTATGATTTATATGAATAAAGATAGGACCTTTAACAACAAATACCAAGTCCCAAGCAAGATAATAGTAATATATGAATGCAAGGAGCAATTATATCACATAAACAAGCATAATGCAAGGTGAAGGGGTGAGAGGTTACCAATGGTGGTGACCTCTTCTTCTTTGGATCTTGCCTAGTGGATGGACCAACTTGGAAGGCTTCAAGGAGGAGGGAGGTGGCTTCTTGGCACTCTTCAACTTCTTGGTTTTTCGCAGCAGGGCTTGAACAGAGCTTTTGATATTGAATATGGTCTGTTGTTTGTGTCTAAAATGGGTAGAGGAGGGCTCTATTTATAGGCAGTCTGGATACGACTAATGAGGCCGTGCGGCTAGGAGTTCCCTCCTAATGCAGCCGTGCGGCATTATCCTGTGTGACTCAGCTTGTTTCTAGAATCATGCAAGGTGGCAATTCTAGAAGGATTCCAAATAGAAGAAAAACGTGCTCTTTTATTTTAAATCAGTCCCTTCATCCCTCGGAATGTTCGGAACAGTTCCGGAATTGCTCCCGGACTTTAGGAAAGTCCGGGAAATTGCCGGAAAACTTAACCAGAAGGCATGAGCCAGATTTGGGTACTTACAGAAGCCCCTCGGCAACGTCACTTGCAGGGCGAGTGGGGTTGTCGATAGAAAAGGATCCAATCTGGCGAATGCCGAGACGGATTAGGTGACCATGGTGGTCGAGTGGCTGAACCTTTGGAAGGCTACCTACGTATCCCAAGTGGGAATCAAGCCAGGCCGTAGTTCAGAAAAGATCCGCAGGGGAATAGCGGAGAGAAGCTGGTCTCTTGCTGGGAAAATAGAAGAGAAAGTGACCTAGGAGGTCAGGCGATTGATCCTACTGGGGATATGCTAGAAGTGATCGATGTGGTCGAATATCTGAACCTCTATGAGGGGCTACTTCACCACTGGGGAGTGATGAATGACAAAGGGGTGACCAATCTGGTCTGATGGTTGGACCTTTATGAAAGGGTGCCTCACCACTGAGGAGCGGTGCTGGAAAAGGGTGACCACTGCGGTCGGATGGCTGGACCTTTTATGAAAGGCTACCTACGTATCCCGGAGGAATCAAGCCTTGGTCGTAGTTCAAGCATCACTAGATAGTTAGGAACGATGTCTAGGATCCTTGAGGTTTTGACAATTAATGGAGGTTGTCACCTGAGGTGACTAAAGCTTACGTCACTATCGAGGGGATAGAGGTAGCTGAAGCTTGGAAAACTTGAGCGTACTTCTCAATATGTGATAGAGGTAGCTTAAGTTTGGAGAACTTGAGCGTACTTCTCAATCTGTGATAGAGGTAACTTAAGTTTAGAGAACTTGAGCATACTTCTCTATTCGTGATAGAGGTAGCTTACGTTTAGAGAACTTGAGCGTACTTCTCAATTTGTGATAGAGGTAGCTTAAGTTTAGAGTTCTGACAATTCGGAGGTTGTCACCTAGCGTCATTCCGTTATAACGGAAGTAACGGAGGCGACTGGGGAAGAAAGTTTATTTGCTTAGGAGATAACGGATATCCTTTGGAAAACGAAGTTATCCTAGTTAAAGGATAACAGGAATTATACGTCCAAGTGGGAAGTCCAGGGGCAAAATTGTAATTTCTGCTCAGGGCGAAAGAAGCCGCCCGGCATGAGACGGGGGCAAAAGAAGCCGTACGACTAGAAGTCTGATTTTTCCAGATTATTTAAAACAGATTTGAACGGGCATTGGGCATTGTTGCTGCCTTCTGTTGCCGAGGAAGAGAGAGAGGAGGGAGAGAATTTTTTTTCAAAAATCCTTCAATCCCTTGCTTCTACTGATCTAGATGGATCCGGAGGGGAATCCGATGCCAAGACAAGCAAGGAGGAACATCTCCGAGGCCGCTCGAAGGAGGAGGAGAGAGCTTGTCCGCACGGAGAGGAAGTATGACTTCCTTACGCCTCCATTGGAGCTCTATCCAGGTAGGAGGGATCATAAATCAACGAATCCTCAATCGGTTGGGGTAAGCATTCTTAATTTGCTCAATTCCGTCGATTTTGATTGAATTTTGATTGATTCTAGGGCTTGACTCGAGTTTTAGGAATTTCTCGATATTTTATAGGATTTTTGATGATGATTTTGAAATATTAATGATTAACCTATGAGGCTAAGAAGATGCATGTGCAATTTTCTTGAGAAAAAATGAGAATGACCCGTTTTTCGAAAATAAATTGAGAAAATAATTGTCTAAGATGTGACGGAGTCCTTGCATGTGCTAGAACTAGGTCAAATTTTGATCATGGATGCTAAAACGGGATTTTGGATGAAAAGGATTCATGCATGCCATTTTTGAGAAAAAATTGATGCTTATGTGCAAATAATTTTGAAAATTGTGATATTGTGCTTAAGATAGCAATGTGCTTGACACGATGCGTTTCAAGTGATGAAAGACACGTTTTTCATGCAAAGGATGCTAGAAAAATTTTATTGAATGCTTTTCTTTTGAAAACATGTGCACTTTTGAATATATGCATGCTTTTGAAATGAGGTGAAGGACTGATACGTTTCTTTTGCTGTGCTTGTCTACAGGAGAACAAGTCTAGGGGGCCTTTCGAGATTGCAGTGAGGCTGTGGCAGAGGATGCCTGATTTTGCAAAGGATAGGGTGAACCCCAAGCAGCTAGTGAGGGCTACCGGCCTGGATTTATTTATTGAGGCTATCGGCAGAGGTATTCACATTACCTCGAAGAGCAAGGGCTTGATCCAGGCCCTCTCGGAGTTCTGGTGGGACACCACCCACAGCTTTCATCTTAGCTGGGGGGAGATGACAGTGACACCTGCAGATTTCACTGCTATCACTGGCCTGCAGTTCACCGGGAGGCCAGTGACCTGGAGGAACCATATTACGGCAGAGGAGTTTAGAGCTTTGGTTGGATTTGAGCTTATTCCTAAGGGTCTCGGGATGGAGACTAGGAATGTCGAGGTGGCAGTCTAGAACTGCATGCAGGAATTTGCTGCTAATGAGGTGACTGCCTCCCATCTTGCGAGGGCTTTTGTGTGGTTAATGTTGTCAGTCACCATTTTTGCTAATTCTGGGACGCTGGCTATGACTTTCCTTCTCGACTCCTTGGAGGATGTAGATGGGATTGGGACGGTCTCTTGGGGCGAGGCCGGTTTGGCGGAGCTTTACTTTTCCCGGGATTTGTACAAATTTTAATAAGGCCGCTTCGATGGATTGCTTCTCTTTTGCTCTCGAGGTAGTCTCACTTTCTTTTCTCTCTTTTACTTTCTGTCTTTGAGACTTTTATGAGAGAAAATGACCCTTTTGATGTTTTGAACATGCAGGTCTGGTTTTGCGAGGTGATCAGGTTCTTTCCGTGGAACCAACAGAGCGATGCTACCATCTTTCCCGCTATGATCCGCTGGAGGGGAGATGCGAGGGATAAGTTCACCTGGAAGACCCAGATCACCTTTGACTACAAGATGGTTAGGCCGGTTATCAACATGGATGGGCACGATGGAGTGGACTTCTACCCTTG
This sequence comes from Adenophora triphylla var. japonica, assembly GCA_022495995.1. NCBI lineage: Eukaryota > Viridiplantae > Streptophyta > Magnoliopsida > Asterales > Campanulaceae > Adenophora > Adenophora triphylla. Next base: position 825,395 of record JAFEMH010000152.1, on the reverse strand, counting down.
GGGGAGATATCCAGAGATTTTGCTAGGAGAGGCTGTGGAGGCGACGAGACAGAGGCGATGGTTGACCGGGCTGAGATGTGATGTCATCTATCTGGGGGACCGTTTCTCTAGGCAGCATGGCCATATCCCTCCATTGGATGCCATTACCCCCCATGATCCTCCAGCACGGATGCTGCAGCCCCGAGATTGGTCGGCGGATGACATAGAGAGATATCAGGCAGGTGTAGCAGCTGAGGAGTATTTTGACATGGCTACCCCTTATGCTATCTTTGTGGAGCAGCGACTGAGGACACCACAGAAGCTAGTGAAGCCGGGCCGTCACTGTGGATATGGGGAGGCCGAGCCTACCGACCCGCCGATGCCTCCCCGCTCATCTCTCTTATGTAGTCAATGGGGTACCGAGGAGGTTCAGATACCCGTCCCCGACACTAGGGAGCCCCAAGATACTCGCCACCGGACAAAGACTGTAAGTACACTTTAGGTCTTTTCCTTTTTTAGACTTCTTTGCTTTTTGCAATTTCAAGATTTTCTCGAGATTTCCTTCTCTTTTCTCAGTTCCACTCGCACTTACGATGGCTTGGTCGTGTAATAGGGCCGGAAAGATGTATGCCGGTCCCTTTTGAAGAAGCCGGCTTGCGCTTCAAAGGCCGCAAAGAACGTGCAGGAGCCCGTGCGCAAAAGGAGGCACGTAGGGGGCACGACATCCACCTCATCGACTTCAGAGTACTCCTCTAGCGCCATGCCTCGGGGACGGGGACCCAATGCCGGCATCTTGGAGCATCTGGCTGAGTACAAGCACGAGAATGTCCATCTCTCCGATGTGAGCGACGCGAGGACTTGATGAGAGAGGCGAGCCTTTATGAGTTGAGCAGTGATGAAGAGGAATCGGATGCCTAGGAGGTCTCTAGAATCGATTTAGGAGGAAAAACAAACAATGAACAATTTTATGCCCAACTTTGTTTATTTTTTGCTTTATTTGGGCGCCGATGGGACGAAAACAATGTACTAATGTTTTATTTGCTTTTTAAATTTATGCTTTATGAATTTACATATTACTTGAGCCTCGGGGCAGTTTTTTGCTTGGAATTGGGGCTGAAACTGGGCCAAAATGATTTGTGATGACACATAACTGCATGGTTAGTGTTTGGATATGTTTTTGTACAGGTTTTTGTTGGAAAAGTGGGGTGAAAACTCCCTTTGGGCAGCAACTTGGTTGCTGCAGATTTTTTCTCACATCGTGCAAATGAAGCCGTGCGGTCCGGTCTCGGAGCAAATGAAGCCGTGCGGCTTACGCCTGTCTGGACCGGTTATTTTTAGAATAAAACCAAGGCTTGGCCATTTCATTTCATTTTCACTCTAGACTTGTCCCAACTGTTCCCAGAGCACATACTTGACCTAAAGACATCAACTTTGATCATTTTGCAATGGAGAAGCCCGTTAGATTGCAAAGGGGGAAAAGAGACCGCTTTCTATCCGATCTTCAATATTGGGTGAGATATAACTTTCAATCTCACAAGGGGCTGTTTGATTCTTCTTTCAAGATCAAATCTTTATGGCATTTGAAGGATCTCCCGCCCGATTGGGACCTTTTGAGAGCAGCAGCAAGGTTTTGGGACGTCCGGAGACACGTTTACTGCTTTTCTTACAATGAGATTGTCCCAACTTATGAAGACTTCCGAGCTTTGATTGGGGGTCCAGAAATTGAGGCTATATCGATTCCTCTGATCAAAGATATGCCGGTGGCGGCAAAGTTAGGATATTTTCTGCACATATCTCTGGGAGAGGCTGAGGGGATAATGATAGCTCTGGACAGGATTGACCTTTCTGATATCCCGAGCAGGTTCGGGTCTTCGGATATGGCTACGACCATGGTGGCTATAGATGCCTTTATCCTCTCGCATATTCTCTTCTCTCGTTCACCGCCGAGTCCGTGGGGATCCGTCATGGTGGTCTCTTGGACATGGTTAGGGATTGCAGGTGGCCGGGAAGGACATTGTCCCATTGGTTTTGGGTGAGACCCGTACGGTATCGATAGGATGGCTAGAGGAGACCGTTTCATGAGGTCCGGGAGTCCGGCCGTGTTGACTTTGTGGCTGCAGGAGAGGCTCGGGCTTTGCCAGGGGCTTTACCGACTCGCCCTTGGGTGATTTCCCGGAGGGGTTTACCTCGACCAGGACTGTGGTGACCGGGAGCCGATGATGGCTAGGTTATCCACTTCGGATATTCGCCGGTGGGTACCTCACCGGAGGTTGCACTCAGAGGACATTTCAGGAGTCCTATATAGTGAGGGTTCCGTGGTTCTCGCCGGTCATCCTTCTACATACCCCGCTTGGTATCCAGCAGTTCGGGGCCTTACAGAGCCGCTGGGCGATTGGGAGGACATCCGTACCATGGAGGTGGTGCCATTAGATATGAGGGATCCGACCAGCCTTCTCATTCTTCTCGAGGGCTTGGACATATGCCGCTTTCCCACCTGTGGCCATTCTCAGGAGCAGTGAAGAGTACCATCTTGACTACGGTCTACTTGGATTGGTACGAGAGGGAGACGGGAGCGACTCAGTCATATTGGGAGAGAGGCGTCAGCTTTATTTGGGGCCGACGGTGACTCGAGCAGACTCGAGGAGACTCAAGCTAAGGCGAGTCACCATAACCGCCGGGTGACCTTATCAAAGATATGGAGGCTCGATATAAGAGGCTTTCTCAAGTCGCTCCCTCGACCGAGGCTCGAGGGAGGAAGTGCGGACTCGTGCCCGTGCTGAGAGGGCACTTATTGACACCGGCTTGATGGAGGCTCCAGCGAGGATACCGGAGATCGGGATGAGGGAGACCGACATCTTGGAGAAGAAGAGAAAGAAAACTCGACGGGGTCGAGGTAAAGGGAAGAAGACCAAAGAAGACTTAGTGAATGACGACTCGACGTATCTTTTCTTAGGATTCCCTTATTGCCATTTTTGCAAACACGTAGTTTATTAGGCATTTTATTGTATTTTAGATCTTTGTAGCAAAGTTAGCAGAGTCAAGAGTAGACCGTGCTTGAACTCATCAAGAAGTTTTTAACTTGTAATGAACAAGAGATATTATCTTAGAAATTAATCAAGACACAATTTCATGGAAATTTCGTATGTCTTATTGATTAGGACCCGTTTTATGAAAACTTGAATATCCTTTATTATTGTTTAGGACGCATTTCATGGAGACTTAATCGCCCTTTTTATTGTTTAGACCGAACCATAAATGGCTGCCTACGTTCCCTTTTACAAGAAAGACTAAGGGGCTCAGTCTTCGTAGTTCATTCCGTGAACTCTTTTTTTTTTTTATGTGCAACTCGTTTTTTGCCTAGACCGCCCTTTTGGGTTTTCACTTAGCCGGGCATTACTCTTTTGCACTAAGATTTTTCTTTTTTTTTTTTATGTGCAACCCCGTTTTTTGCCTAGACCGCCCTTTTGGGTTTTCACTTAGCCGGGTATTACTCTTTTTGCACTAAGATTTTTTTCTTTTTTTTTTTTTTTTTTTTTTATTTTTTTAGACATAGTACCTTCTGAGCTTATCACCATTGACCGGGTGGACAAAGGGATTGCCGTCCGTGTCCGCAAGCTTCATGGCTCCTCCCGATAGTATCTTCTCGCACCACATACGGGCCGATCCAAACGGGTTCCCATTTTCCTGTGGGGTTATCTCTGGTAGGGGCTTCACTTTCAACACTAAGTCACCCTCTTTGATGTCCCCGGCCTTGACCTTTTGTCAAATGCTCGCCATTCGCCTCGGTAGGCTCGGGTATGCTCCATGGCTTTTAGCCTTCTTTCATCGAAAGGTGGCCAACTCATCATGCCTGGCTACGTAGCCATTCTACTTCGTTGACACCGTTTTCCAGGAGGACCCTTAATGACGGGATTTCCAACTCCACCGGTAACACCGCTTCCATCCCGTAGGTTAGGCAAAAGGAGTTTCTCCCCGTGGCCGTTTCCGACAGACGTCCCGTAGCCCCAGAGTGCCAGTGCAGCTTTTCGGGCCAATCACGACCACGGTGGCCATTTTCCTGATGATCCGTTCGAGCGTCTTATTAGCAGCCTTCCACGGCTCCGTTAGTCCGAGGTCCGTATGGGGATGACTTGTGGCGAGTGATTTTGAATTCGACAAGAACCTATCGCAGCCTCCTTCAAAGTGCGACCCATTATCGGAAATGATCTCATTGGGCACCCCATATCTACACATTATGTTTTCCTTGATAAACCGGGCCACCTTCTTGGAAGTGAGGACCTTGTAGGACTTGGCCTCTACCCACTTGGTGAAGTAGTCGACGGCTACTAACACAAATTCATGCCCATTGCTTCCGCCGGGCTATCTTCCCTATCACGTCAATACCCCAAGTTGCAAACGGCCAAGGAGTCGCCATGCAAGCATGTGTCATGAGGCGGGAGATGGTTGAGGTTGGCAAACCGTTGGCATTTGTCGCACGCTCGGACATGCCGACACACCGTCTCCATGGAAATCCAGAGTAACCCATTCTCGAGGATCACTTGCATCGTGGCTCTAGCATTCATATGAGGACCGCAGGGACCATTGTGGACTTCGGTCATCAACTCTCCGGCCCTTTCTTGAGTGACGCACAAGAGGAGTGGTCCTTGGTACCGCTTCTTGTACAAGCCGCTCCTAAAATGACATAATGGGAAGCCAACCTTTTCGTGGCTTGCAAGCTCTTGGCTTTGACACCTTCTTTGGTCTACCTTCTTCGTCTCGAAAGCCGACTCTCCGTCTTTGAGGAACCGGTAAATTTGATTGTACTAGGGTTCCTTGATAGGCTCAGTCCCAAGTCTACTTCACAATGTAAAGCCTGGGCTTCTCTTCTACCCACTCGAAGGGCTTTTATGGCTTTTCCCTCGGGATCTCTACCAATGAGGCTAGAGTAGCTAGGGCATCTACGAATCTATTCTTTTCCCTTGGCAAGTAGTGGAAAGTCACTTCTCCGAACCGTCCAAATAACTCCTCCATACGGGCATGATACCGCCGAAGATTAGGGTCCACAGCCTTCCATTTGTTGGAGACCCGGTTGATGATCGTGGCCGAGTCTCCATAAACTTCGAGCTCCTCGACATTCCTTTCTAAGGCATCTTCTAAACCAAAGAATGCAGCTTCGTACTCGGCAACATTGTTCGTGGCGTGGAAGTTCAACTTAAGGGCTATGGGCGTGTGCTCATCTTTCGGATCAACCAAAGAGCATCCCTACGCCATTTCCTCTTTTGTTAGCGGCTCCATCAAAGAAAAGCCGCCATCGGTTCTCGTGCTCGACCGCAAAGATCCCTTCATCTCGGGAATTGGGGTTCGTGCCCACGGTCCTCATTATCGGGAAATTTGCCGATGGTCCGACAATGCTTGACCCTCGATGGCCTTTCTCGGT